>CM076579.1:1533099556-1533295983 GCA_034641835.2 Pinus albicaulis
GTTGATGATAACCTGATCGCAGATCGATCTTTGAAAATACTGTAGCACCTTTCATTTGATCAAAAAGGTCGTCAATGCGAGGCATCGGATACCTATTCTTTACCGTGGCCCGGTTCAAATCTCGATAGTCCACACACAGTCGTAATGAACCATCTTTCTTTTTGATGAAGATTACTGGAGCACCCCATGGTGAAACACTGGGTCGAATGTGTCCTACATCTAACAGTTCTTTCAGCTGGATTTGCAGCCCTTGAAGTTCTGGGGCAGTCATTCGGTAAGGAGCTTTAGAAATAGGTTCCGTACCAGGTTTTAATTCAATGGCGAGGTCTAGCTCTCTCCTAGGAGGTAGTCCAGGTAGTTCCTTTGGAAAAACATCCGGAAATTCTGCTAGAATCGGATATTGATCTAAGGAAGGCCCTTTTTCTTTGCTCACCATTTGAATGGCATATACTTGACAACCCTTCCTCAAGCACCGCTTCATCTGCATGGCTGAGATGAAACGCAAGGATACCTTTCTCTTAATACCTTGAATTTGGACTGTCTCACCCATATCATTTACGCAAAGTATTGTTTTCCCGGAACAATCTACCCATGCTCGATGAGATTCTAACCAATCCATTCCTATCACCAGGTCGTAAGTACCTAGGGCCGTGACATAAACTTTTAGTTTGGTCCAACAGACTCCTAGATCAACTTTGCAATCTTCCACACATAATTCTACCGATTGAAGGTCTCCTGAAGCCATTTCTACCTGTCTAAAATCGTCTTGTTTGCAGGCTGCCAACCCACATTTGCTCAATGCATAAGATGAAATAAAACTATCAGTAGCTCCAGTGTCAAATAAGATTTTGAGTTTTATCCCATTGATTGTACCTGAAGATTCCACTACCGTTGATTGATGTGCTGCTTGGTTGTTGTTGACAACAGCATGGATCCTGTGATTGCTTTGAGCATCTGATGACGGTTCTTTTCCTGTCCGCCGCGAGTTCTCTGGTTCATTTCCTGCTTGCCGCGAGTTCTCTGGTTCATTTCCTGCTTGCCGCGAGTTCTCCGGACAATCCCGTCGAAAATGGGGTCCTCCACATCCCCAACAGTCCACTCGGGTTAATCCTCTTTCGTTTGACTGAGAAACCCCCGACCAAGAACTCTGTCCCCTGGTGCTGCTTCCTCTCCCATTTCTTCCTCGATTACCAGTTCCTCGAGACCTCCACGCACTGTTGTTTGAAGACCCGGAAGCTATTGCGTTTATGGTCCTGGGAGCTCCTGCCCCCGCTCCTCTTGGGGTAAATCTGTTACCATAAGGAGGTGGTCTCGAGTTATTTCCTCGGAAGAAATTTTGGGGAGCCTTTCCTGTAAATGCCTGCGGTATTGATTCAGCTGGCCTGAAATCCCTTTTTATCCCCAGATGTTCTTCTGCATAGCGAGCACATTCAACTGCCTCTGCCACGGTTGGTGGCTTCCACATTCTTATCATGGCTCTGATCCGAGGATTTAACCCAAATATGAAACGCTCGGCTTGGCGTTCATCCGTGTCTAGATAAGGGACATACTTCACAAGTTCCATGAACTTTGTCTCGTATTCTTCCACGGTTTTACTCCCTTGGGTTAGAGTATGGAAGGCTCCGGCTTGCTGCTCTTGAAAGAAAGGTGGTAAGTATTTCGCACGGAATCGGTCCATAAACAATTCCCAAGGAACGGTATCTGATGTCAGATGCAGCTGTTTTTCCATATTCCCCCACCAAATCAGAGCATTCCCTCTGAGTTGGAATACAGCGATCTTTGTTTTAGAAGTTGAAGAATATTCTCTTAATGCAAAGCATCGGATCATCCCTTCCAACCATGCTTCGGCATGCTCTCCACCTCGTCCTCCAGAGAATTCCGGGAGTTTAATCTTTTGCAGTTCCCGTGAGATATCTTCCCTGTGGGGTTTGTCATCAAAATCCCTCGGCCTTTCTGAGTGCCTTTCCTCTGACTGACGTCGCTCCTCCTTGTTCCTGGTTGACTGCGACCCTTTCAAGGTTTCCATAATGGCCTCTAATGAGCTCATCACAGTAGTGAGATCAGGCGGAGCAACAGGTGCTGACGGCGATCTTGATGGTGGTGAAGGCGATGGTGAAGGTGGAGGTGGTGGCGCTGCCGCCTTTGGTACGTGTTCAACATGGTAATTTTCCTGAAATGCATAATAAATTCATGAGGAGAGGATAAATTTTTAGACTGACAAAATATAATTCTCGCAAGATTAGAGCTGGCATACGGGTATAGTTCTTTTGCTATTTTACCTGCAGGCAAGTCTTACTGGTACCGAGGTCAAGGAGGGTGGCAACGCGACCTCCTTGTCCTATGCAGGGTAATGTATGCTTACTAAATCTAGAGTGAAATGCAAGGTTTAAGACCTATTTAATCCCGACTTAACGTGAATCATCTGGTTAGGTATTTTAAACTATTTTCATAACTTAACTATAGTATTAATGCATCACAATGCACATGTGATCAGAGCACACGATGCTATCATTTGCTTTTTGTCTGATGATATGTTATATAATTTGAACGTATCCACCATTTTTTTTTTTTTTCTAAATTGGACTAATTCTATTGATTATGAAGATGCGATACAAAGCTGCCAGTACAACCACATCGCCAAGCCGGCCCGGCTGGAGTTCGGTCTCTGTACTGTTCTTGAGTGACCTGGGTCGCCCATGATGGGAAATCGACCCAGGGACTGTGAGTAGGTGGACCGCCCATAGTTGGGAAACCGGCCAGAAACTTATACATGACATATAGTATCTGAAAAAGAATAAAACTGGAAACAGCTCTTGCCCAACAAGTGGGTGTCTAAAACAGTAGAAAACAAAAAAAACCTCAGTAATCGAGCCCAGGGAATCAGCCCTCTTGCTCCGAGGACATTGGTTCTTCTTCAATTCTGCAAGCATATTCATCTCCAGTGCTGCCATCCTCTTTTTCGGCCAGACTGTCCAAATTCTCTTTCCGGTGCTCTGCTTCAGTGCAAGCTCCTACGTGAAGAGAGGGGATGGGGCAAGGGTCGGGAGGGATGGAGGGCGGAACCGAGAGGGGAATCTCTTCACGAAGGGATACAGTGATAAGGGCAGTAATGATGGAATCAACAGAAGTGCAATGGAAGCGTAGTTCTGCGTTCTGGGTAGTCTGACGGATAGTGGACCCTCGCATCCTGCTGCCAGGAGTGTTGGGATGAAGAGGAGGGGCGAGGTCATCAGGGGAGAGGGGCTGACCGGGAGGAGCGGGATTGTCAGGGGGGGGGGATGACAGGGAGGCGCAAGGTGAGTGTCACGTGTTTGCCCACGTTCTCTGCCAGCAAGAGAAGCTCTGCCTCTGCCCCTACGTCTGCCACCTCGTGAGGGTGGTGGAGGGGTGAGGTCGTCTCCTTCAGAGGAAGAGCTGAGTTCAGAATGGGGCGATGGAGGGATACCAGAGCGGGAGCCACGACTGAAACCACGTCGAGCCCGCATTCTTTGACGGAGGCGGGGCATGATTAGCAGTCGGGAGTGCAAACAAGGCGAACTTGGGAAGGCGCTGGGAGAAGGGGAGAAAGTTAGGAGGCCTCCAGGACGAATGCGATTATACAAAGGAGCAGTAGAATCGTAGGTCCGACTAACAGAGGGGCAGAAAATCTGAGAATTCAAACTGAGACCAGAAGGAGGCGAATTACCTGTGAAGAGAGAGTCCAAATTGCCTGAGGAGGCGAGCGCTCTGCAACAGGGGCCTTTGGAGAAGTGAACGCCTGGAAGAGTTTCCAAGCAAGCCAAAAGATTACAGCGCCGACCAGTTTGAGTCTTGCAGCTAGAAATTGCGGAACCAGGTGGGCAAGAACTTCTGAGAGGAATCAGAATTTCCCCATGACGCCCAACACTCTGATCTTCATCCATGGTGGAGGCGAAAAACACAATCGACGCCATATAGCACAGAATGGAGGTGCATTTAATTGTGCAGTGAACGGCCCAAGGCATATTAATAACGCCTTTGCTGTGAGCGCGTGAAGCCATGTGGGCGTGGCATGCAAGCAGCCTTGGGGCTTGCGTTGATGCCGATGGCCCTTTAACTCTGTGTGTCAGCCGCATCCGGCGGGAGGCGATCCTTGTGCATAAGGATGTTGCAATTCTGTTGAGTGTCTTCATCATGTATGATAGTGAGGGGGCCATGAGTTATCACACTATTGCTTTCAATACCATAATTGGCCAAGAGGTCAGCTACCTTGTTGCCTTCCCTCATGACATGGGTGAAGGAGATGGCTCGGGTATGTTGGAGCCATTCACTTATCTTGGCAATGCGGGCTGCCAGACGCCAACTGTGAGTCACCTTGGCTGGATCGGCTCCCCAAAGAAGTTGATTAGCAATATGGATGAGGATCTGAGAGTCTCCTTCGATAATGATGGGGAGAAAATTGTGCTGAAGCGTTAAATTCAAGCCTTGCCAGAGGCCTTCAAGCTCTGCAGAGTTATTAGTGTCCCAACCTCTGGACCCAAAGAAGAGGTGCTGAATCTCTCCTGTAGAGTCTCTAACGATGCCTCCAAAACCAGCTTGTCCAGGATTCCCCTTGGATGCGCCATCAAAGTTTAGTTTGAACACTCCAGGGGGGGGAGGAGTCCATTTTAGAGGTGTACTGGTGAACTTCTTCTGTCGAGGCTGCAGAGTGATCCCCAATTTGAGGTCCCAATTTTGCCAGATGAGGATTTCTTTCTGCTGCTTGGGGAGATCTTCTTCTTGCCAAGAATGAAGGGCTAATGTTTCTTGAAGGTTGCCAATGAAGGAGAGCCACAAAGAATCCAGGGAGGTGGATTGGTTTTTGAAAATACGTTTATTGCGCTCTTTCCAAAGAGTCCAGAAAATCAAGCCAGGTAGGAGCATCCAAAGGGTATTGAGAAGGGTAGAATCATAAGGGCGTTTAGGCCAATTGCGGAGGAGGAAAGTAATGTCACTAGAGGGCTTGCGCTTCTGGCATCGAAAGCTGCATTTGTTCCAAAGGGAGTCAGCCAGCGGGCAGAGGAGCATGAGGTGTTGGATGCATTCAACATTAATGGCACAGTTGGGACACCGAGAGGGGCCAATAAAGCCTCGTTTGACAAGGTTATCCCAAGTGAGGATGCGTTTGTGACTTAAGAGCCAGAGGAAGGTAGAAATTTTAGGCTAGGTGTGAGGATTCCAGATCATCTGCCAAAGGGGATCACGGGGAAGGGGAGAAGGGTGCATCAGGGAGTAGGCTTCCTTGGTGGTGAACATACCTGTGGTAGTATGACCCCATCTAAGAATATCAGAATCTGGAGAGCTTCTGATTTGCCTTCGTTGTAGTTCCTGATCAAGATCTTTGTGCAGTGGTTCCTGTGCTTGAGTTATTATGTAGTGCGATGACTTCCATTGCCGATACCCATTTCTGTCTGTATCCTTCCAGTACTCATTGATTTTTCCTTCTAGTTCAAATCTGGGGTCTCCATGGTTGAGCAGGGGAAACTTTTCCAACAGGATGGATTCTTGTTGCCAGGAGTCTGTCCAGAATCGTGCAGATTGTCCATTGTGAACTTCCCAAAAGCTATGTTGTTGAATGAGAGCATAGTGCTGCTTTGCAGCGTTCCAAATCAGGGATCCCGGGTTGGTGGGAGTTAATCGAACAAGGTCTGGAGTAGCTCTGTTGTTAGCATACTTGGCTGTCCAGAGTTGGGCCCAAGGAGTATGAGGCTTGGAGACCCATCTCCACCAAACTCGAGCTGCCATTACTGCATTGTTGTGCAGGGGGTCTCTCAAGCCAAGACCACCATCTGCTTTGGGAGTGCAGACCGTGCTCCAGTTCACTAAAGCCCATTTGCTATTGTGTCCCGAGGAGCCCCAGAGGAAGCATCTTTGGAGAGTTTTGATCTGTTTGAGTACCCATTTCGGAGCTGCAAGAACAGAAAAGAGGTATAAAGGCATGGATTGTAAAGTAGCTTTGATCAGAGTGAGGCGACTGGCCATGTTGAGAGCGCGAAAGGTCCAAGAGGAAAGCCGGGTTTCCAGTTTCTCAAGGAGATGATTCCAGGAGGAGTGCTTGATGGCCGAATCAGTGAGGGGAGCTCCAAGGTATTTGTCAGGAAGAGTGGCCACTGAGAAGCCAAGAATGCGGGCAATGTTGACTTGAGTAGGGATGGGGGTATGAAAGAAGAAGATCTGAGACTTAGAGTCATTGATAGTTAACCCTGAAGCTTGAGAGAAGAGAGTGAGAACAGCTTTAAAGGAACGAGCCTCTTGGACCGAGGGGTGACCAAAAAGCATATTATCGTCAACGAATTGTTGATGGGTAGAAGTGGGAGCCCCATGGAGGGAGATACCACGCACGTGACCCAGATTGGCTTCTTTATGAATGAGTCTTCCTAGCCCCTCAGTCATGAGAACAAAGAGAAAGGGTGAGAGGGGATCCCCTTGTCTGATGCCCCTTGAAGGGCGAAAGGGGAGGGAAGGGGAACCATTGAGAAGAATAGAAAGGGAAGAAGAGGAGACAAGGTTCATGATCCAGCGTACCCACATGCTATCAAACCCAAAAGCATTTAAGATTTGCTGGATGTAGGTCCAGTTTAGCTTGTCAAAAGCTTTTGAAAGGTCAATTTTGAGCAACATACCTGGCTTCTTGCAGATCTTCAGGGAGTGGATGATTTCATGAGTAAGGATGATGCCATCCAGAATTTGTCTACCTTCAACATAGCCTGTTTGTTCGGGCGAAATGAGGAGAGGTAGGAGCGGTTTCAGTCTGTTGGCTATGACCTTAGTAATGACCTTGTAAATGACATTGCAAAGAGCAATGGGCCTAAATTTTTCAGGCCTGCTGGGTTGCTCCTCTTTTGGTATCAATGCTACAAAGGTGGAGTTGAGGGAGGGCAAGATCCAGTGCATTGTTCTTGATTCCTCCACCAGTTGCCAAACCTCTTCTCTGATGAGATCCCAAAAGTGGTGGAAGAAGTTAGCTGTGAAACCATCCGGTCCAGGAGCTTTGCCATCTTTGAGCTGAGCCATGGCAGCATCGACCTCTTGGGGCGAGATTGGACGAAGCCGCATTTGATTGTGGTCGTCAGTGATTAATTTGGGAATGAGCTGTGTGATTTGATCCATGGCTGGCTGTCTATTATCATGCTGTTCCTTTTGGAGATCCTTGAAGTAGGTAACCAACTCTCTTTCCATGTCCTCATGCCTCTCCATGCGTTCCCCTTGTTGGTTGGTGATGTGGCAGATTCTGTTTTGCATTCTTCGTTGTATGGTTGTGCTATGGAAGAACCTAGTGTTGCGTTCTCCTTCCTTCAACCAGCGAACTCTAGATTTTTGTCGCCAGAGGATTTCCTCTTGCTTGTATCTTTCCTCCAATTCTCTTTGTAGTTCGATTTCTCTGGATGCTAGAGAATCCGTTCGTCCAGCTGTAATCAGCTCTTGCTGTACGGCCTTCATTTGTTGTTCCAATCTTTGCTTCTCTGCAAATATGTTGCCGAAGATGTTGTGGTTCCAATCTTTGATATGCGCCTTGACCCATTTGAGTTTTTGCTGAAATTGAAACATTTTGGATCCATTGGGCGGGACAAAAGTCTTCCAGGCCGAGTGAACTAAGTCAGAGAAGGAGGGGTGCGTAAGCCAAAAGGCTTCGAACCTGAAGGGCTTCTTGAGATGAAATCCTATGCTCTGCCACTGAAGCATTATGGGCCAATGATCGGATCCTGGGACAGGGAGGATAGTCCCATTGATTTCTCCGCCTGCATGAATAGCGTTGTCCGATAGGAGGAAGCGATCCAGCTTTGAGGCGATGTGTTGCCTACCCGTTCTGCGATTGCTCCAAGTGAACGTGCCATTGCAGAAGGGGATATCCATAAGCCAGTTACTGTTGATGAAGTCCTTGAAATGGGTACTTTCCTGATCCAATCGAACTCTGCCTCCAGATTTTTCAGTTAGCCTCATGATCATATTGAAATCTCCACCCAGAATCCAGAGGGGATGAGTCCGATTGGAATTGAGGTGCTCAAGGGTGTTCAGAAGAGCCACCTTACTAGCATAATCTTGGGGAAAATAAACATTGGACAGGTGTCCATGGATGTTGGTGCCAATGGGGTGAAAAGTAGCCTGAATGAGGTTATGAGATGCATGAAAGTTGCTAACCTGAAGGGCTTGCGGATTCCATGCTATTGCTAAGCCTCCTGAAGAACCTGCAGCATCCACAGCCACCGATCTACTACCAGGCCAAGCTCTGGATAAAATGGAGCCTAGCATTTGACTGTTACACTTAGTTTCCTGAAGGAAGAGTAAATGGGGCTTCTCCTTCTGTATCAAGTTCTTTATCATTCTATATTTTCCGGGACCATTGAGTCCTCGTACATTCCAGGATATTAAATTCATTGAGAACTGTTTGGAAGGGTTTTGAAGAACCTAGTAAGCTTGGGATATTGTCCCGATTCCACCAAAATCTTTCCTAGGGCAATAGTGCGCTGCCAGTCAGGCGTTCTTCCCCTTTTCTTGGTTTCTTTCATCACCTTCAGACTATCCCAGCGACTGCCAGGTTGGACTCCCAGTTTCTTGTGCTGTTGAACTTTGGCTAGGGCGGCCTCAAGAGTCTCGATCTGTTTCTGATTGATCTTATCGAATTCCTTTCGTTCACAGGCTTCTTCCAGACCTGTTAGATCCAGTTCACTGATGGAAATGCTGTCAGTGTCCTCTTCCATTTGGATTACTTGTTCAGGCTGCTGCAGCTCTGAGTGTTCCAAAGTGACTATAGGGGCTGATCCTTCCAAGAACGAGAGACTAGGGTCCCATGTGACTTGTTTCTGCTTGAGCTTGGGGTTTGGGTCAGAAATATCAACAGAGGTAGTAGATGGAGGGGTAGGCAAAGGAGATGCGGGATTGGGTTGATTTGGGGAGGTAACAGAGGGACCAGCAAGGCTGGAGGAGGCAGGAGTTTGATCAGATGAGGGATCAGTTTGAGCAAGCACAGCGAAGTTGTTGCTGGTAGAGGGGTTGGGGGCAGAGGGGCTAGGGTTGGGGGCAGAGGGGCCAGATTTCTTTCCAGCAGCAGGTTTTCTGCTATTTCTTTTCCGGGGGGCTACTTTTGTAAAACCATCCTCCTGAGCTTTGCTTTCCTCTTCTGCCTTTCGGGCTTGGACGGTTAAAGGACAGTCTCTATAGAGATGTCCATGAGCGTGACATCTTCTGCATCTAAAGGGCACATATTCATAGTCCAGGGGCTGGATCCATTCAAAGTCATCGTGAAGGATACTTACCGCATCAGGTAGGGCACTGTCCAAGTGCATTTGTACACATATTCGGGCGTAGGAGGTGTATCTTCGAAGCTTGGTTTCTTCAGCGACTTTTATGAACTCTCCCAGCCCCGATCCTATTGCATGCAAGGTCTCCTCGTCCCAGTATTCAAGCGGTAATGAGTAAAGCCGAATCCAAACCGGCGCCCAGTTGAAGTTTTCCTTATCAGGGTTGAATCTCTCCACCCAGTTCCTCAAATATAACCCTCCGGAGTTGAAAAAATAAGGGCCTCCATCCATGACCCTGTTCCGGTCTTCCAGACAGTTGAAAGTGGCAGTAAAGAAACCCTTTGCTCCAAGCTGCAGAGAGACTGCCCCTTTGGGTTTCCATTTGGATGCAATCCAGCCCTGAAGGGCTTTTTCCGTTGGCCAGAACCCTACGAATTTTCCAATGAGGGCATGGTCCCTCATGTACTGAATCCTGGCATTTATCCTGTGACTAGGTAGATCTATTTTTGGCCGTTCTGAAGCAATGGGTTTGCGGGTGGTTGAGGTGGCTTGCGGCTCTTCCGTCCTTGCGTCAGAGGAAGGCTGCTGGGCTGCTCCATTCGTCGTGTTGTTGTCAGACTTGTCCTGCATGCGTATCTCCGGACCAGCTTCGTTTACAGGGGGAGGCTTGGCGCCCCCCCCGCTTCTACGTCCATTCTACTTTGCAGGCCTGCGCTGCCAATGGTGGACCGCGCAGTCAGTCCTTGCGCGTTGCTAGCAGGCAGTCGTGAAGGCTAGGGTTTGCAGAGATGGAAAACCCTAACTTCGTTTCAGAGCGATTAAATTTAATTTACACTTTACCTCCTCTTCTTCTTCTTCTTCTTCTTCTTCTTCTTTTTTTTCACATAACAATGACTATTGACTATATATATCTATATACACATACCATATAAATTACGAACCTTATTTTTAAATTTCAATTTAAACGCATTAATAGATATATACGTATATCATATACATTACAAACTTTATTTAATTTTCAATTTAAAACGCATCATATATATGTACATACCATATCGATGACAAACTTGATTTAAATTTCAAATTGAACGCATCATATATATATACCATATCGATGACAACTTTATTAAAATTTAAATTGGAACGCATTACATATATATATATATATATATATATATATATATATATATATATATATATATAAATGACACTTTTATTTACATTTCATTGAAACGCAAAGACATATATATATACATATATAAATGACAAACTTTATTTTCATATTTCGATTGAAATGCAAAGACACATATATATATATAAATGACAAACTTTATTTACATTTCGATTGAAACGCAGTACATATATATATATATATGGTAATTTTATTAATGTGCTCCGGTTTGTGCAGCAAAATTTAAAATAAGCGGTAGTTTAAAATGACATTACGATATATATATCGTATTAAATCTTTCATTTAAAGTTCCGAGCCATATCTAGTCGATTACCTACCATATGCCACATAAAATATTTATATAAACTATGAACTTTTAAATTTTTCGAGTCCTAATATATCTTTATACATTTTCTGTCTCCCATTTCTCTATAGTACAAAATTTAAAATCATTTATAATATAATTTATGCTGATGTCTAATGGTTAAATTTTGTTTTCGACTAATGTGGACTCTCCTTCGGATGATACGTTGACGGTTCGAGCCAATGACAACCGTAACTGGTAACCGAGGCACATGGCAATCTTTCCAGCTTTATTAACACTACAGCGCAGCGTTTTATTCTATTTTTAACTGCCACGGTCATGGTTCTTCATGGCCACGGATACCAACCCATATTTATAGATAGGGGTTTTCTCATTTAATCAGAGAACCAAGCTTAATTTAAACAGTTTCAAAACCAAAGGCCATGGATTCGGCTGATGATACCTCTGGTCAAGTTAGCAACGAAATAGAGTGATGATATATTGCATGAAGTGGAGTTTTCAAGTAGTCTCCACAGTTCAGTTCGATAATTACGCTGATACTGTTGCATCTGAGTCCATCGTTCTTTATCGGATTTTAAATTATTCATTCAAGTTTGTAAGTGAGCAAGCAACGCTGGGCGACGGAACTAACAACAAAGCAGATTTGTTGGCTCAATTGTTAAGTGCTGTGCGTTAGAATTGTTAAGTGCTGTGCGAAGATGTAACTTCTTTCTATGAGGGCTATTATAAAGGAAAGGGTGTGGATATTATCAAAGGAAGGGCCGCAAGATTCAGCACGGATGAGCATGGAAATGTAAGTGGTTCATTAAGTTGTTTCTCTTCATTTACAGCTCCCATCTCTGTCTATATGTGTATAACCAATGATATCAAGTGTTAATGCTCTAGCTTTAAAGGGCTAATCGGTAGTTGGCAATGAAAATTGTAATTAATCTTTCTGTATGTCTGGTAAGTATTAACAGCAACGTTATGGAGTTTAGGCAAAAATTATGCACAAAGCTGCAGACTAATAAATGATGTATATTCCAGCCTATCCAGCATTAATTAATCTGCTTCTGGGTGCATAATGATCACTGTTGAGTTTATAGACAATTAATTTTCATTGGAAATAACTTGTCATTTAGAGTCCTCTTGGATCCACAGTGGCTATAAGAGTTTTTTTTTTTTGTAGGACTCAAAAGGATTCTTTCTGCAGGTTAAGATGGTAAAGCTGAAGGATGGCAGGGAACTAGAGGCAGATATGTTGTTGGATGATATTTGTGACCAGGCAATGCAGTGCAGTCTTAAATTTGGGACAACCAGAGACTGGTTTGTACCAGCAGCAGCCTATAAATAAGTTTTCAATGAGCCTATAAGGTCGTAAGAGGGTTTGAATCACCCTCTGATACCAAATGTAAGATCCCCTACAAGGGCTCTAAGGCTTGATTCTGTTTTGGCACAAATCGAAGCTCTGTAATTTCTCAAATCTTATCTCGAACTACACCTACAGCAATCTTATTAACACCGAAGCATACCATAGTATATCTGACATCTTTTCGTGAAGTATTTCTGGTATAAATATCTGGATTGTGATTACTCAAGGATTCTGTCTCTTTGGTTTAGTTTAACCCCTAACCAGAAGGTGATTCGAGAGTCACTGTAACGAAGGGTGTCAAGAGCTGAAAGAAAGATCTCTCAAGAATTTGTAGATTAAGGTCAGAGATTTGGATACCAGTATTTGAGCATTGAAGATTCGTAGCAGGATTTGTAGCACAAGTTGTTGGTGATGCAGATGTCAACTAATGAAGTTGCCAAGGTTTGAAGTTTCTAAGCGGAGGCATGATCTATATGTTAGTAACCTTGTTGACTCTGATGACATAACAGTAACCACAATGACCTTGACATATAACAGTGATATTGTTTGTTATAGTTGCACTATTGATATAACAGTGACTTGATTATATAGATATGATCTACAGTGAGCTTGCATAACAGTGCACCTTCGACGGTGATTTGATGTCTATTGTAAGATCCCTTACACAATCATGGACTGAGATGGTGCACTCATTGACTGAGAATATTCTGGTTAAAGGCAGAGGAAAGGTCATTACTGCTCAACTGGTAAGGGTCAGGCGTAATTCTAAGTCACTGAAGAAGTATGTACTCTGGGCTGAGAGTTGAGCTTCTTGGCATTATTTTTATGAATGTAGATATTCTTTTAGTTCTTCCAATGTATCATTGAGCATGTAATCTACCTTCTCGGAGATATCAATAAAAGACACACATACACAGAATTAAGGTTCCAAACACACAACTTTAATTTAATTGCAGCGAAAAGATATTCGGGAGTGCTGTATTTTAATGAACATTTGCAGTAAAATTAAATGGGGAAACAAATCTGTACTTAAAGAATTACCTGGAACGCTGTTGATGATATTGAGAGCTGTGATGATAGTTCTCCTCCGAAGTTGCTGTTGATGAACAGAACAGATTACCCAAAACAACAATCCTCCCAGCTGATCTAGGAGCAATCCTAGACCCAGAAGAGTGATCTTCTGCCCCCGTGCCCAGAATCCCAAAACGGTGAAACTCTCCTTCTGAAACTCTCCGTATCCTTCAATCCCTTGTTGTTAGCCAGAATGTAGAAATTTTCTTCTTCCAACCGTCCCCTTACTCCTGCACATCCTCCCCCTTATAACCATCTCCCCACCGCCTTTCACTCCCGAAGATCTTTTATCATATTAATGAGGGTCTGCCACCATTAAGGCGACCTTATCTTCATGTAAGGGTATATTTAATGTTTGAGATAAGTTTTGGGATTAAGTGTATTAAATATCTTCGTTGAGTCTTTATCCACTTACGTAGAGGAGATGACTTTATGGAAGCTCACTTTGTATTAAGTTTGTTTAAACACTTAATTAATTTGGTTTAATTAAATGTTTTTATTTATAAGTTAGAAATGGATGTGATGACTTTATGTTTGTTTATAAATTAATTAATTTTCCTTAATTAATTTATATTATTATTTTATTGGGTCAGCCACATATAATTTTAACGATTATAATATTCATCACTTAGGTATGGGTCATTACAACCTGTGTTTCTGCCCTTTCCACTTAAAACTTATAAACTGCTTCTGATGGTTGGCAGAATAAGTACCTAAAGTTTGTAGCCATTGAATTCCTAAGACCACATCTACTCCTCGTAATGGAACGGTGTATAATGGAGATTCTAAATGAAAGTTTTTTATCTTTAGTTTGACCTTATGGCATTTCCCTACTTTCTCAATCTTCTTACCATCGGCCACCATTACCTTCATATTAGGCATGGGGAAGGTAAATATGTTAAGTCTTTTTGCCATGGTTGAATCTAGAAAATTGTGGGTACTGCCAATGTCGACGAGAACCATTACGTTGTTGTTCTTGATATGTCCTCTTAACCTTAGGTTTGAGGTTGTGATATGCCTGTCATAGCTGATAATGACACTTGCGAAATAGTTTCGCCATCCACTTCTGGAGAGAAATCTAAGTTGTCTTCTAATCCTTCTATATATGAATCATTATTGTTAGCGTCATTAGTTGCTTCACAACTGTATAGATTTTTCGCTTTTCCATTAGCACATCTATGCTTAGGGTCCCAGTTTTCACTGCAACGCTTGCACTTGCCCTCTCTCATTCTTTGTTTTTCCACACTAGATTTTTCTTCTTCACGAAGATGGAGTGGGACATATTTTGTGTCATCTATATTTTCAGATTGAGGAAATCTTTGTCTCGAATATACTTTTTTTGGTTTTGATAATCTTTCAAATTTCTTTTCAGCAGCTTTTGCTTTTTGCCTTGCTACTTCTACGGACGTAATTTCATGTAGTTCGAGCTCTTCTTGTATGTGGATTTTAAGTCCTGAGATGTAAGACTGGATTAGACGAGATTCCGACAATCCTGGTACTCGTGTTGCCAAGGTCTCTCATTCTCGAGTGTACTCATCCACATCTCCTTTTTGGCGTAATTTGATAAACGCTGAAAAAAACTTTTCTTCTTTTATGCCTTGAAACCTTTTGAAGAATGCATCCTTAAATTTCCTCCAACTGATAGCGAGCGTCGTCTTTTTCCACCACATATACCAATTATATGCTTCTCCTTCCATTTTCATAGAGGCATGTTTAATTTTTCGTCATCACTAGTAATGTCATAAATCTCAAAATATTCTTCCGCTTTATTAAGCCATGCAACGCTATTTTTTTCATTACCATCAAATTTGGGTGGCTCAATTTTGGCTCTTCGCTGATATGCTACTGGTGGAACAAGAAGGGGATATTGATTAGCAAATGCATTCCAGAGCTGCTTATTTTGAAAATCTGCATTACTATCTTCTTGATGATGTGGGGAATCGGTCTTTTCTTGATGCTTTTCTGAGTTTCCTGAATCTGCGGAATTATTTTGTTGATTTTGTTCCATGTTAGGAAATATTGGGGATTGTGTCTGATTTAACTTATCTATCTTATCATTTAGCTTATTGAAGAGTTCTGTCATCTTGTTCATTGCTTCGTTATGCTTTTCTGTGGCTTCGTGATGATTTAGCCACATTTGTCTTTCTATTTGATTTGTCGTATCATGAACCTTTTTGATGTCGTTGGAGTGTCCTGCAACTGTACCTTCAAGATCGACTAATCTTTTTCCGAATTCTTCGGAATTATTATTGATTTGTTTCTCAAGATCTCCCAATTTCTTCTGGAATTCAGCCATCGACATCGATGAAGACATTGAACGTGTATGAGGTGGGGAATATTTTTCTGCCAGTTTTTCCTTCTTTTCTTTAAAATTAATTAATTAATTAATTATTATTTTTAAATTAATTAATTAATTAAATTATTTTTTTTTGAAATAATAATAATAATTTCTATTATTATATATATATATATATATATATATATATTTTTTTTTTTTAAATAATAATAATAATAATAATTATTATTATTTTATTATTTGAATTATATATATATATATATATATATATATATATATATAATATTGTTTTTAAAAGTCACTTTGTTTTGAAAAGGCACGTTGTTTTGAAAAGGGGAAATGGGTTTTTAATACCATGGACCCAAAAACCACGAGCTTGTAAACCACGAGCAATTACTCTTCCTTTTTAATTTTACTTTTACTCTTCCTTTTTAATTTTACTTTGTCTTCACATGTACGTATATCTCTCTTTTTACTTTTTCTTTTTTCTTTTAATTTATTTCCCCCTTTATGTTAACTTTCCTTCTCTCTTTTGATTTTATTAATATATATATATATATATATATATATATATATCTTCCTTCTTCTTTTTTAAAAAAACAAATGTTGCTACCCACAAGCACTTGGTTTTTAAAAAAATCTGCAATTTTGGAATTTTCTTGTAATTCCTTAATTCTGGGTGATCACACAGATCCCTAAGGGCGATGGCTTTGATACCAATGGAGTGTAAAAACTCTGGTAAATTTGATAAATATATATTATTGTTGATAAAAGATGAGATATGAGATATGATTACAATGGGGAATCACCGAGGCTTTAAATATAGCCTCATGGTGTCCCTTGGTGAAGAGGCATGATCTTTGATCATGCCCTTTCACTTAATAAAACCTAAGATAACGATATCTAACTAATAATTAATAAAATATACATAACAATGTAGTTCAGTAATGAAATTTCTATTTTTGCATAAGGAACTAATCTATACATGGGAAATACCTGGAATACAACAGATGATTTAATGGTGGCACTCCTGAGGCACTCCTCCTGTGATGCTGTGGACAGAATGAACAGTTCACCGAAACATTATAATCCTCCCAGCCGATCTAGGAACAATCCTAGATCCAGAAGATCACTCTTCTGCCCCCGTGCCCAGAATCCAAAGAACGGTGAAACTCCCTACCAGTGCTGATAGTATCCTTCAATCTTTCCTTTTTACAAAATGCAGAATTTTTCCTCCAAAGACCATCCCCCTCCTCCTTCACATCCCTTTCTCTTATATTAATTTTCTCCACCGCCCTCAACTCCCGTAGATATTATCTCATTTATGAGGGTGGGTATGCATTTAAGGAGATATTATGTTCATTTAAGGAGATATTTAACTTAGAGATAAGGTTTTGGGGTTAAGTGCATGAAATATCCATATTGAATCCTTATCTAGATACGTAGATGTGATGGCTTTATGTAATGTCTTAATTTGAATTTAATTTGTATTATGTTTGTTTTTATCTTAATTAATTATATTATTACTTTATTAGTTCACCCATATATAATTTTTAACTAAATTATAATATGATTTTCTTAAATAACACTCTCCCATGCATATGCAGATAGAGCGGTATACGTGTTAGGTATCCTGTTGATATTTCATTATATCATAGTGAGATAAAATATATAGTAATATTCAATTCGTTATTCTTACTTAGGTAGTCTTAATACTAGTGCGGGGTATGCGATATAGGCATGTGTAGCTATCATATGCGTATGTCGTATACTCGCTAATGTTATCTTACTTATCAATTAGGAATGGGTCGTTACAAAATTTCCTAACTGTATTTGCATAAAAAAAAATCAAAATAAAAAAATTTTCAACAGATCTGCATCTGCTCAACTCCTCATTTGCGTCCATACGATTTCACTCCAGCTGCTCTGCCATCCGTACCGAATTCATATCTGTACCTGTGTGAAATTTTTTTGTTAGAAAGAAACGAAAAACTCTGCATTCAACTTTTAACGTAAGTTTTAATTTTTAAATTTTTTTTAGATTTTAGATTTTAATTAGTTTAGCATTAGTTTAATTTTGAATTTTTAACATAAGTTTTAGATTTTTTTTTTAGATTTTATGTTGGTTTAGTTTTAAATTTTTAGGATTTCAAATTTTTTATTTTATTTTGTTTTAGATTTAAAAAACTTTTAGAAAAAAAAAAAAAGAAGCCAAAATTGAAAATTTTTACTTTAGCCTTAGATTTAATTTAGTTTAATTTTAACTTTAAATTTTAGATTTTAGTTTAGGATTTTAGATTTAACTTCAGATTTTAATTTTGTCCATAGCTTTAATTGTAGTTGTATATACATTGTGTGGTTTTAGTTTCATTAACTTTTAGATTTTAAAATATAAAGAATAAAAAAGGGAATAAAAAATAAAAGGATAGAAAATAATTTTTTTTTTACCTTTTTGGCTTTAGCTTTAGTTTTAGTTTTGATTTTAGATTTAAGAGTTTTAGTTTCATTTTTTAAAGATATAAAAATAAAAATAAAAAAATTATAAAATTATAAAATAAAAAATCCAAAAACTTTCTAAATTTTCAAATTTAGAAAATTCTTCAATTTTTTTTTATTTCATAGTCAAGTGAGCTTTTAAATTTTTATCCTAAGGTTGACTATATAAAATTTTTTAATTTCTAGATTGGGTTATTTAGAAAATCATAAATTCGGAAATATTGCAAAGATCTGACATTTCAATTTGATGGTCATCTCATGATAATATTGCTGTGATTTCAAAGTATTTTAATGCATAATTTTGGCGCGTCTTATTGAATGTCATTATGGTGAATCTATTTTTCATAGCAACAGTTGCATATCAGATACTTGAATTTAATTGTATAACGACATATTTTGACTCCATAAGGCACTGGTTTTAAAGTTTTGAATCTAATTGGATCTATAAAATATCGTGAATCTTAACAAGTATTTGATTGTCTAGCTATGTCTCCTGAATTGGTTGATTCTCAACCAGTTCTTTTCCTTCATTTTTGTTAGGGTATACCTCCCTTAGCTTGCAAGGAGTCAGCTTAGATAGAGAGATTAGGGATCAAGGTGACAGCCCCCGATATGAGCCGTTGTCGCGGTCCCTAAAAATTTTGTGCGACAACAGGTTCATTGCTTGTGAGTCCACTAGTGCAGGATCACCTGCCACGGAGGTTGAGAGGGAGTGTGCATTTCCCTCCACTATTGGAGCATCTTCAGGTATCTGGTATGTTGACAGTGGGGCTTCACGTCATATGACAAGAGTCCGTGAGTACTTCTTAAAGCTTTCAGAGAGTGGCACTGATATAGAGGTAGTACTCGGAGATGACAGCGTTGTTAGAGCAGTCGGTGTGGGGACTTTGATATTTAACAGGGAACCCAAACCTCCCTTGAAGGTGATGTTCTATATGTGCCAGGGATGAGGAAGAACCTCATATCCGTCTTAGCATTGGAGGACAGAGGATATGAGATATTGTTCAGGAGAGGACAGGTGCTGATATATTCCAAGGGCGCTCCAGCTGATTCAGCTAGAGTGATAGGTGTACGCCATGCAAAGGTGTACAAGTTTGCATTTCAGCCCCTTTTGGCATTTCAGAGCTAGCATTTCAGAGCTGTGTGAGATTTGGCACCGCAGGATGGGGCACATGTATCATGGGGCTTTGAGGACATTGCGGGAGATCACTACAGGTCTGCCAGATTTCAGTACTGATCATTTTGATACATGCAGAGGATGTGCTATGGGCAAGTTTGCCAAATCCCCTTTTCCCAGCAGTGACAACAGATCGACTAGGATACTTGATTTGATTCATTTCGATGTGAGTGGTCGGATGTCTCATGTTTCCTTGAGTGGATATGAGTATTATGTATTATTCATTGATGATCACTCCAGGAGGACCTGGATTTATTTCTTGAAGACCAAGAGTGAGGTCTTCAAGCGGTTGCAGGAGTTCAGAGCTCTTGTGGAGACCCAGACAGGTCGGAAGATCAAGTCCCTGAGGTCGGACAATGGAGGTGAGTACACCCTTGGAGAGTTTGTTGATTATTGTGCGGAGGCAGGCATTAGGAGGGAGTTCACAGTTCCTTACAACCCTTAGCAGAACGGGGTTGCGGAGAGGAAGAACAAATCCATCGGAGGGGCTGCCAAAGCCATGCTACATGATCAGGGGTTACCATTGTTTTTATGGGCAGAGGCCTGCAACACTATTGTATATTTGCAGAAGAGGAGTCCACATCGTGCCTTGGGGCATGTGACTCCGAAGGAGGCTTTTTCTGGGAAGAAGCCTGATGTTGGTCATCTTCGTATCTTTGGGTGTATTGCATACTCCTACGTACCCAAGGAGAAGAGGACCAAACTAGAGCCCACCGCTCAGAAGGGTATCTTTGTGGGCTACAGTGAGACCTAGAAAGCCATTCGGATTTATATTCCCTCATAGAGGAGAGTTGTTGTCAGGCGGGATGTGAAGTTCGAGGAGGATAGGGCTTTCAGGAGGTCACGGGAGTTAGAGTATCTGGATCAGCCAGACCCTCAGGAGCAGCTGAGTCAGTCGCAGGGATCTAGTGGGCAAGGATCAGGAGGATCCGGAGGTACATCGATTACGGTGTCAGGTCTGTCAGTGAGCAGTGGCTCACAGAGTCAGAGGGGTGGTGCTTCGGGCAGCATGCAGAGCAGTCCGCAGAGCAATTCACTAGGGAGTCCACTGATGGACAGTTCACACGGTACTTTAGCGTCTACAGGTTCAGGTTCAGGTAGGAGGACAGCAGACAGACAGTCAGGAGTTCAGGCTCATGATGATGAGGAGGAGGAGTTTCATTCTCCAGTGGGAGAAGTGTGCTCAGGGAAGAGGAAGCCCAAGTGGCTTCAGGATACCTCAAGAGAGGCCACATCTGTTGTTGGGTCTAAGAGGCCGGTCAGAGAGAGCAGACCACCTGATTGGTTTTGTAGCTATATGGTTGCCAAAATCTTAGACTCTGAGCCTTCTAGCTATGAGGAGGTAGCTAGCCAACAGGTCTGGAGAGAGGCCATGCAGGAGGAGTATTCTTCTATCATGAAGAATGATGTTTGGGAGGTGGTGCCAAGGCCTGAGGGCAAATCCGTGGTTACTTCTAGATGGCTTTACAAGGTAAAGCATGCTGCAGATGGCAACATTGAGAAATTCAAAGCGAGGTTTGTGGCTAGAGGGTTCTCCCAGGTAGAGGGAGTTGATTATGAGGAGACCTTCGCTCCCGTGGCTCGATATACTTCGATCCGCTCCATTATATCGATAGCAGCAGAGATGGGTTGGAAGATCCACCAGATGGATGTGAAGACCGTATTTCTCAATGGCTTCATACAGGAGGAGGTGTACATTGAGCAGCCACAGGGCTTTGAGGTGCATGGGAAGGAGTCCCATGTGTGCAGACTGAAGAAGGCCCTTTATGGCCTGAAGCAAGCTCCTAGAGCTTGGTACTCCAGGATAGATACATACTTGCAAGAGATGGGTTTCACAAAGAGTGATGCAGATCCGAACCTTTACTTTATTGTGATAGGTGAGGAGCCTCTCATTCTAGTGATGTATGTGGATGACTTGGTCATTACGGGTGCAGAGAAACTCATAGAGCACTGCAAGAGAGATCTTGCGTCGGAGTTTGAGATGAAGGACATTGGCTTGATGCATTACTTTTTGGGTTTGGAGGTGTGGCAGGAGGAGGGGCATTTCTTCCTAGGGCAGGGGAAGTATATTGTGGACATCCTTGGCAGATTCCAGATGGAGGATTGTAGACCCATGTCGACATCGATGATCACCAATTGGAAGAAGCTTCACGCTTCAGATTCTGAGTTGGTGGATCCCACTTTGTATAGACAGCTGATTGGTTCCTTGATGTATTTGGTCAACACCAGCCCAGATATATATTTTGCAGTCAACACGATGAGCCAGCTCATGTGTGAGCCCAGGAGGGTGCTCTGGGTTGCTGCAAAACACATCTTGCGGTACTTGCAGGGGACAGTGGATTATGGTCTGGATTATAGGCAGGGGGATGGAGTGAGATTGGCAAGTTACACTGATTCTGATTGGACAGGTTGTGCTTCTGATAGGAAGAGCACTTCAGGGTGTTGTTTTGGGTTGTGTTCGGCAGTGGTGTCGTGGTTCAGCCGGAAGCAGCAGTTAGTAGCATTGAGTTTAGCGGAAGTAGAGTACATGGCAGCCAGTCTAGCTAGTTGTGAGGCCATTTGGCTTTGCAAGATGTTGTTTGGCTTATTTGGTTAGTCGTTGAGACCTTCAGTGATTTACTATGATAATCAGAGTTGCATTAAACTCATGGAGAATGCAATATTTCATGACAGGTCAAAGCATATCGGAATCAAATATCATTTCATTAGAGACTATGTTCAGAAGGGAGCTGTGAAGCTTGAGTATATTCCCACTGATGAGCAGGTTGCAGATATTCTTACCAAAGCCTTACCACGGGGCAAGCATGTTTACTTCAGAGACAAGATGGGTGTGGTGAGAAACACCTTCCTCGGTAAGAGGGAGTGTTGAAATTTGGTTACCGAAGGACAGGTGGTTCCCTAAGGCTTTGATCTTTGGCCTAGGGAAAAGTGTCCAACAGAATTTAGTTTTTCTCCTAAAGTGAATTTATAAAGTTATAAAGTCAAATCTAATTTAAAAGTGACTTTAAGTGATAAAGTTACTAAATTCTAATTTTAAAGTGACTTTAATAAAGTCAATGTGAAATTACAAAGGAAAAGTGACTTTGGAAATAAATGACTAAGTGAGTCTTTATTAAAGTGGGGTGAATTAAAAAATAGAAAGTGAGATTTAAATGAGTATTTAATCTCAACCCTAGATCTAAAGCTATCTTAGCCATTAGATTTAGGAATTCCCTAAAAGTCACTTAGGGTTAGGTTAAAGGAGGAAAAGAGGAAAAGCTCATTCATTCTTTCATGCGCAGATTGAGAGAGGAGAGAAAGCAAAGGATATTTCTGAGCAGTGAGAGGAAGAGGGCAGCAGCAAGCAGATTCAACAAATCCGTACAGCCAAGACAGAGCACAGTTTTCAAGGCAAGAGGGCACGAAAATCGAGGAGTGAAGAACAACATTTATTGTTGCTTTATTGGCACGATTCCCAAGGAGGCCATATAGCAGTATTGAGGGACTGTTTTGCTGATTTTCGTACAGCAGGAAATCAACACAAAAAATCGAGGCCGTACAATAGTTTCAAGGCAGCCGTACAACACAGTTTTCGAGGCAGCCGTACAACAGCGTTCAACGGGCCGTACAACATGGATTTCGAGGATGTTGTACAGTCGTACAACACAGATTTCAATGCTGTCCGTACAGCATTTAATGCTGCACAATTTTCAGTAATTTCAGTTTTGTGTGGGCAAGAAAATCGAGGTGGAGTTTTGCACGATTTTCGAGATAAGTACTTTTGAGAAGTTGCTGTAATTTTTTTTGCTGTGTATTTCTGTCTCACTGTAAAAGCATTTATCAGAAATAAGGAGCTTTCGAACTGGCTTTCCCCAAGAGTTGTAGGGGGTTTTTCCAGGGTCACATTGACAAAAAATCAGCGTGTCTAAAATCTGTGTGTGGCTGATTTATTTTGCTGAGTTTTATTTCTGCAATTTCCAGCATTTGAAAATTTTCAGAATTTGTGTTTTCAGAAAATATTTGTTTTTCAGCTTGTTGAATGTATGGCTATGGGAATGGGCATTTAACTATTTGGAGAAATAAGGAGAAACTGAAAACCGGGGTGGCAAACAGAAATCTCTACATTTCTGTTTGAGCATATTCAGAAATTTTCACATGGTATCAGAGCGATTGCAGATCTAGTTGAATCTCCAGCAAGAAGGGTGAAGAATATGTGCTGCAGAAAGCAGCAGCAACAACAGATAACCTGGAGAGAGCAGCGCAACAGCAGAGGGACGCAGAGGCAACGAAGCCACACAGAGGGCTGACGCAATCCTTACTGGGTGGCGCAAAGGCAGCGTAGAGCCACCCAGAGGGACACAGGAGCAGCTTGCGCTGTGCAGGGCCAATTTGCTCACACAGAGGCCATCCAGGGTGACGCAGTCCATAGGTTTATTACTGTGTAGAGTGCCGTGAACCGGATGCTGAGCTGCATACCTTCAACAATTGCTTGTGGGGTGAAGATTCTGCTAGTGCAGAATTTAGCCTAAGCAAAGTTGACAAAGAGCGGGAGGAGAATAGCTTCTTAGAAGATTTCCGACCAAAGAGATCTGTAGATCGATCAGAGGATCGAAGAGAGCTGATTCATCATGATTGGCAGACTTCCAAGAGAGGGAGTCAGTTGTCAGAGGGAGCAGAGGGTGCCTTTCTCGCCAAGGACCCTAGATCTGAGTCTCTATGTAGAGAGAGGAGGATCAGTTCCGACAAATATTTGAGCAGATGGCGCCACATGGACTGCGTGATCAGGATAGGTTGGACGGCCTGTCCAAGTTTGAAATATGGAAGGCCAAAATCCTGGTAGTCATGGAGGCATACAACTTGAGGGACCATGCGGAGAAAGTCTTGGCTACGCCGATCGATGCAAAACTCCTGGAAAAGCATAATGAAGCAGCGACACATGCCAAGCGCTTCATCATGGATGGGGTAAAAGATCATGTGGTAACACACATAGCTGAGAAGGCAATGGCTCATGAGATGTGGGTAGCTCTAACCACATTGTATGAAGGAAGGTCCGTCCAGAGAAAGATGCTTCTGGAGAACCAACTGAGGTTATTCATGATGGCCAAGGGAGAGGAGATCGACCCTTTTCTATCCAAACTACAATCGATCCAGGATCAACTAACTGGCATGGGGAGGTAGATGACGATGTCATGGTGAGGACTGCTCTCAATGCAGTCACCGAGGACTTGGAAACTCTTGTCCAAAGTCTCTTGGGCAGAGCAGACCTTCCCAACTGGGACAACATGCGGGCTATCCTTCGACAAGAGGAAATCCATCGGATGACCAAAAGACATTACAACACCGGTTCGAGCAAAGTGAAGAAGGAAGAAGAGGAAGATGCAGCCTTGGCATCAAAGAGGCAACAAGGGAAAAAGAAGCATGATCTGTCGAAGATCAAATCTTTCCAGTGCAGCGAACTTGGACATTTCGACAACAACTGTCCTTAGAAGAAAAAGGACAAAGAAGCTTATATTTCCAAGGCTACTGTAGCAGACGATGGCTCCGAAGATGATGTAGCCATGAGCGCTCATGAACCACGAAAGTGGGGCGTTCTTGATTTGTAGAGCAACTACAGAGTGGTAGCCCAACTCTTGGATCACATACGAGCTACGGGAGCCATAAGACGGTAGTGGGACAAGTGGAGCAGTGGGTGCAGAGAATCACAGATGGAGCAGAGGCAGAGCTGGATGCTGAGAGGGAGCAGCACAGTGCAGATGCAACAACAACAACGTAGAGGGGCTGATGTGACTTCAGCAACGCAGAGTAGGCTTGCTTACGCAGTGCAGAGCTGCAGCAGCGCAAAGGCTTCAGGAGGACAGCGCAGCGCAACAACAACGTAGGGGACTTTAGAGCAGAGGCAACGCAGAGGAGGTCTGCTTGCGCAATGCAGAGTTGCAGCAGCCTATGGAGCTTCAGTGATGAAGATGTAGCCCAACTGACTTGTCTGTCAAAGATTGGGTAGGAGTACTTCAAGTGCTTACTCTCAGCAACTGAGTTGCAGTGCAGTAGTTGGTAGCACGATGCAACCATTTGAGAGGGAGCTATAGTACGGATGTAACAGTGACGGTGGCAGTGTCATGGGCAACAGTACGGGAGAGCAGCAACAACGCAATGATGAAGGGCATCAGGCCAAGTGTTGACGCAGAAACCCACTCCAGAGATCAGTGCAGAATTTTGGGGTGAAGTATTGTTACTAGAGCACATTCCTCGCTAAGAGGGAGTGTTGAGATTTTGGGGTGTTGGGGTAGCATCGGATGTGGTCTAGCTCCCAAAATTTGTGGAGGGATTAGAGTACATGAGATCTCCAAGACCCATAAAGTGTTTTAAGAAATTCCGTCCTATTTAAGAGATATTTGATTAATTAATATTTTTAATTAAGGACACTAAGTCTAACTTAGGAAAATTAAAAGATTAAATTTAATTAAATTAAACATGTGATGAAATGACTTAAGTCACGCGAATCAAGCATCTTCTAATATTAGTCGTCGATTCAAGATTATATCACGGCCATTTATGTTTCAACGAGAAAAGTACAAGAAGAGGGCTTGGGGTCAGTTGGAGAACACACACAATTGCAGAGAACTGAAACTAAGCTGGAATTCTAGGGCGTGGTTTGCTAAGAATTCTAGAAGTGTTTCAGCTGCAGCAAGGGGGGGTATTGGCGAGGGGGTTGGTTTGATCCTAGGCCAAGAGTGCAACGAGGGCAAAGAAGCAGCAACTACGCAACAGCGACACAAAGCAGCCATAGCCCAGCAGGGGCAGCGCAGAGGCAATAGGAGGCCAGGAGGGTTGACGCAGTCCCAGGAGGACTGACGTTGGCCAACCAGGGCAACGAAGGGGCTGCGTAACCCAGTCTAGGGTGACGCAGGCCCTTCCTAAGCAGCGCAGGGGCTGACACAAAGGGCTTCAGAGCAGCGCTGGGGTTTCTAGAGGTCGGAAAAGGCTGAGTTCTGTAAATCCCGTTTGAGGGTGTGAATCAATCAGTTTTTCCGTCTCCAGAACAGAGGTATAGCTGCAGTTTTATTATTTCTCTGTCGGGTTAACCAGTTTGGTGCCCAGATCTGTTGTACTTAGATTTTGCTTAAAAATAGAAACCCTCTAGCAGCTAGAAGACCGATTTTCCCATATTGAGATTTTCCGGGGACAGTTGTCCAAAAAATCCTTGTGTGTCACTTTGTCATTGTGCATGTTATTCAGTTTAGATCTGCATGTGTAGGTTGTTAATGTATTTACTTCGATGTTAATGCTGAAGATTTCAGATTAATAACTTAATGCAAGTAGGAGAAGTAAATCAGAAATTTAACAGTAGGGTTTCTGTTTGAGCATATTCAGAAATTTTCACATAGATGACTTTCCATTCAAGTTGATGCTTTTCCAGTCTTAGCGGTTGTACCTAAAAGGTGTATGCTACAAATAAATCTTCATAAACTCCAAGGAAATCAGCACACGAAGAACTCTTTGGGTTTTCTGTAAACAGTAAAGAGTAAGGGTATGTTTTAAGGAACAATTTTCAGTGGTCGAAATATGATCCTAGAAATGCTTGCAACAACAAATTTAATGGAAACAGATGAAGTGAGTGTGTGCCTAAGGTGAAGAAGATTCAAAACAACTTAATCAATGTCACTGAATAGGTACGAAAAAATAGAACAACGCACATTCACACCAAATCACATATTACCCAAGAGATTGATTGCATCATAGTGAGTCATAGGTGATAGGCTGCCATGGATAACATTGCTTGCAGTGGAGGTAGTGGTAGGTAGTGGTATAAGGTTTGGAGGATGGAAGAGTGAAACGTTTTCCATTGCTACAAAAATGCCAAGAGAATGAACTATAAGACCTCATCGCTTTCTCTCAAATTCTGTATATAAAGAAATGCAATACATGGAGGATAAGTTCCCCTAACTGCCTGTTGAATAAGGCAAAAAAATAATGCCTCTCTATCATATTCTGCATGGCTGGCAACTCACTTTAATTGATGTTTTGGCAGGTCTTTTTCCTGCTGTTTGAATGAGTATTTTCTAGTAGTTATCAGCATGCCATTACTATAGCAATGAAGTCGCCTTCAGCTAGGAATTTTCCTTATTCAACAGTATGTTGTTTGCTGTCAACAATGTCTTTTTTGACAGTCAACTCGCTGCTTTTAGTATTCTCCTCATTCACTGATTCTTTTTTTCTCCTTTTGCCATATGTCCTTTTTATAATTCACTGGCTGTTTAGAAAGGATACAAGGTAGGGTTACTTGGACATTCTAGAGGGGAGTGTTGAACCCTAGATGGCATTGGGTTGGTTGGATGCTTATGGAGTATTGGAGTCAATTTGGGGATGATTGGGTTGCAAGAATGATCATGTAGGTGGAGTGGTCCTGGAGGAGCTCATCGCTTAAGAGGAGTGGTGGAATCCACTTGGGCTCATAGTGGAGTGTGGACACATATTCTGTAGTGACATCACCTTGTAGCTTGATATGTGCACACTTGGAGTGTTGGCCTACTTGCTTGTAAGGTTTTAGGTCCACATATGTATTATTGGCCTCCATTATCTTTCATATATACAGACGAAGGAAATTGTCATTGAAATAGTACATCTTTTGTTTAGAGATGGAGTGCTAGGATTTCATGAGGCAACCCTATGAAAGATGTTGTGAAAAGAGTGTTCTAATCTCTCTCTTCGGTTTTCTTCTTTGTACATGATCTTTCTTTGAGTCAACAAGGGCTATGGTTCCCTAGCCTTTCTTGAGAGGTAGTGTCTTCGAAACCATTTTTAGGAAATATCGTCCAAGATGTCACTCATGAATACTCTTGTTCGACCCATAGTTTTATACGACTTTGAGATGTGGGGACCTAGTCTACTAGAGTTCAATTGGTCTTTAGTAGAGAGACTATAGATCATCCCCCTTTTCCTATCATTAGGGGCAAGCAGGTAGTCCCTTAGCCCATCCTTCCTGCGGAGTTTGGTGCTTGCTCCTTTTGGCTTGAGACAGTGTTTGGCCTTGTCTCACTCTTGAACTGTCTTTGGATTTCACCAATACAACAAAAGGATGGGATGGGTATCGTTACTTTGCCTGTTGTTCACTAGAGTTCCTTGCATCCATTAGTTCTTTTATTCATTCTTGATGCTGGTATGCTGGCCCTTGGGATTTCAGGTCTCGTAGCATTTGTTAACATTACGATTGATCGACTCCTCCATTCAAATATTCTCTTGATGCACTTGGCCACCTATTATCTACATGATAGGAGAAGAATACAATCATCAACGATGATATCTACGACAGTTTGTGCTGGTCATGGTGAGTTGCATCTAATGATGGCCTTCTATGCAAAATGCTTCATGGTTATGAGGGATGGACATATTATTCAACCCCATCATACACTTTGCCATTGGATGCACACCCTTAAAATCCTCTTGGGCCAATTTGTTGATTTGGGGTAGCATTGGATGTGCTCTAACTCTCAAAATTTGCAGGGAGGCTTAGACACATGTATTCCAGATAACCCAAAAATCGTTTGGGGAAATTCCACCCGGATTGTGTTTTATTAAAATAATTAATTATTTTTAAAGGGACCCTAAGTCTAGACTTAGGAAAATAAAATAATTAAAGTGAATTAAAAGAATATGGGTGTGAATGTTCTAGAAAAGGCAGATCAAGTCAAAAGTTAATCTTAGCCATTGATTAGAGATTATTTGAGCCATTGAAGTTTCAACGAGAAGACTATAAGAATGGGTTGAAGGGTCATTTTGAAAATACATCAACACAAGATGGCGAAAGGATCAGAGATCGATTTCTTTAGTGAGCAGTGCTCACGGAGAAACTTCGTTCGAGAGATCTTCTGCAGAGAGGCACAGTAATTTCGGTTGGAAGCATTCTTGAGCCGTAGAGTGCATAGCAAAGGAGACAATGAAAACCACAAAGGCAACGCAAAGCCAGTGACGCAAAGCCTGAAGGGAAGTCATATTCTTGCTGAGGAGATAGTGTTGGACCAGTGCCAGGTCCCGGAGAGATTTTTCCGGAGGCCAAAAGGCCTCAATTTCTAGCCAGCAGAGAGACCGACGTAGACACAGAGGGCAACCGTAGCTGTGACGCAGAGATTGCGCAGAGTGATGCAGTCACTGCGCAGAGGCAATGTAGGGCAGTCTGTTTTGGGTGTTGATTAGTGCCGGGTTCCCGTGGAAGAGTGAGGTTTGTCTCACAAGATCTTTCCTGTCAGTTTCTCTGCATGATTTGACAAATCTGTCAATCATAGACTTGTACTCAGAAATAATTGTTGCATAATAATATAAACCCTTAGCTGATGCACCGGTTTTCCCACATTGGTTTTTTCCGAGGACATTGGTCCAAAAATCACTGTGTCAGATGTGTGTGTGATCTATTCTTGTTCTGTTTTGTTTCCACACTTGTATTTTTTCCGCAGTTTATTTGTGAAGGTTGTAGTGTGATGTATTCAGTGTTTGCTGTAGGAAACTGCAAATATATTGTTAAGTTAAAATTAACAATTAGGGGAATATCTTCCAGTTGTTGCAATAGGATTCTAGATTTACAAAATTTTCACATGGTATCAGAGCTTGTTTAAGTTGAGTGAGGAAGGAACAAAGAACAGATCCAACAGATTCAACGTTGAAGCAGAGGTTGGGGATCAAAGAGTTGCGTAAGCAGCAGATTGATTTCCCAGTGAAGTACATAGTCCAAGCCAGGAGGGCTAGACCAATAAGGAAAATCTCTCTCTGAGTGAGCCGACAGAGAGGTAGGATTTTTCCAGATTGCTATTTGTCCAAGGCAAAGGGAGCAACACAACAGATCTACGCAAATCAACAACTGGAGAGACGTAGTTGGCTATGCAACAGTGATTGCTGGTGCAGAAGCACTAGGAAGAGTAGCTGAAGACACTTTTTGGGGATTTCTGACCTCAGAGAATTTCTTGCCCAAGAAACTCATATTTCCCGTGTAGAAGAAACAGAGTTTGTGGCTTTGCTCTAGCAGGGAGTGCATAAATCCAACTGCGTAGAGGGTTAGAGGCAGTATATCAACAGTGGTTGGGTGAGATGGCAGCCAATAGGTTGAGTGACCAGGACTGGTTGGAGGGTGCTTCCAACTACGTAATCTGGAAGGAAATGATTTCCTTCCTTCTAGATGAACATGACCTCTAGCACTTTATCGGCAGTGCTTAGGCTGAACCAGTGGATGCAACACCATTAAGGGCCTTCAAAAAGAATATGGCTAAAGCCAAGCGATTGATCCTCAACGGAGTGAAGGATCATATTGTTTCACACATCTTTGGCAAAGCGACAACCAAGGAGATGTGGGATGCGTTGGAAACGCTATATCAGGGGTCTTCTGAGCAGAGGAAGATGTTTTTGGAGGAGAAAATGTGGACCACCAAGATGCAGAAGGGAGAGCGCATTGATCCGTTCCTGTCTAGACTTCAAGAGAATAGAGATCATTTGGAAGTTGTGGGATCAACTCCTCAGGCCACGGAGATGGTCAGAATTGCCTTAAATTCCATGTCCAAAGACTATCAAGTCTTTGTCCAGAGCATCCTAGGCAGAGAGAATTTTTCGAGCTAGGAAGCGATGTGGGCAGCTCTTCAGCAAGAGGAGGTGAGGAGGGACTTACTCAATTGTCAACTTGAGAGCAACAACAACAATGGTTTGAAGATCAAGAAGGAGGAGGAGGAGAATACAACCCTTGCATCAAAGGGGCAGCAAGAGCATCGCAAGAGGAAGAAGGATCTTTCCAAGATCAAATGCTTCTGGTATGGCGAGATGGGACACTATGCTTAACAGTGTCCTCTCAGGAAGAGGGAAAAGGATGAGAAGCATGATCCTCAGGCCAGAGCATCGAAGATAGAGGAGGAATTCGCGATGATTGCCCATATACCTCTACGAGGGAGGTGGGGTGATTTGGAGTTGTAGACCCAGAGATCTACAAGTTGGGCAGGATCCTTGAGGAGTCCACCTCATGGATCATCACCTTGCTACGGGAACCCAAATCAAAAGTAGCAGGATGGACGGGTGCCAGTTGGTGCAGAGGAGTGCAGAAGTGACAATGCAGTAGTTAGCAACGCTAGAGTCTGATCAGTGCAGAGCAGAGTTGGCAGAGGTGCAAGAAGGCACAATGCAAAAGCTAGTAGTAGCGCAACAGCTTTAGAGAGAGTGCAAAGGCTAGCAGTAGACAGATCTTCATCACCAAGATGCATCATACTTGTCCAATTTTGGATGTTTTTCAGTTGCAGTAAGCAACTGTGATGCAGTGTAGTAGCAGTTGGCAGTGGCAGAGTCAACAGTACCACGGATGCAGAATTGAGAGGGAGTTGTAGTACAAATGCAGTATTGACAGTGGCAGTGTCAGCAACAATACAGATGCAGTGTTTGCGCAGAATGATGGGTAGCAATATCAGATATCAGCAGTGTTGACCGCACTTTGTCAACTACCCCATAGCAGTACACCCCCGTTTTTTTCAAATGGGATTCGTCATGTTCGACGTGGTTGCGCCATTCAGATTCCATCATCAGTCAACAGTCGATAGTTTTACAAATGATGTAAACCCATTCTGCCTGTTATGATGTAAATGATCTAAGTAAGACCGTCAATGTATGTAACAACCTAGGTAAGCCTAGTATGTTGTTGATGATCTCTATCCTAGGAGGTTTTTTGTCTCACTGATTCACGAAAGTGATCGGCAGAGTTTTGCCCTCCAGCCTCACCCCAAAGCTAGGGTGGATTTTATCATCAGCATACTAAGTGAGTCCTAGTGTTTCTATCGAGTCCTTGTAAAAGTAGTTTGAGCTACTTGGTCTACTAGATCATGTTTTGAGTCGCAGAATTGGGTATTTATTTGAGGGTCTATACGAATGGGTTTTCCCCCTTCATGTATGTAAATGTATTATCTCATGTAAAAGAGAGTTGGAAAAATAATTATAATCTCCTCTTGGTCAATTAATTAAATTTTCTGGTCAATTAATTAATAAAATCTTAAACCAGAAATTTAATTAATTTAGGGTCCTAAGTTAGGATTAAATCTTTAAAGGCAAAATTTGTGGGTCCTTGGAAAATGATTTTGAAAGCCCCAAGCCAAGGGAATATTGAGAATTTTAAGAAATATTGGACCCTTGGGCCTTGGTGGTTAAGTCAAGGTCAAAATTTTGGGGTAATTAACTCAAAAATAATATTTTGAGTTAATTAAAATTGAATTAAATGATAAATTCGTTTTTTCCCCAAAATTTTAATTTCAACGCTCCGGATTAAAAGATAATTAAATCTTTTGGACGGTTGAGATTATTTTGACAAGGATCATCCAAACTAGCCGTTAGAGATCTTGTCCTATAAATTTAGAGGTCTTTGTCATTCTTGAATCATCTGATCTCAGGATCGTGCACTTGCTCTTAGAAGCTCTTGTAAACTTTTTTGAGGAATAAAGCATAAAGACTTTGGGGTTACAAATCTGGATGTTCCTTCTCAGATCTATGTGGTGAATTGTCTCTAAACTCCGCTACTTTGTTTCTTGTATTTTATGGTTGATGGCCTTCATGGATTAATCTGCATACAGGTATCTTGTGCAGTTTTCTGGGTTTATAAAATAACATTCTGATTTTTCTGCAAAGGTCTCATGTTGTTTTCTTAAATCTCTATCGATCTAAGATTTAGATCTAAGTGTGCAGGGAATTTTTTTTTTAAGATTGGGCGTCTGGGGAAGTCTTCGGTTGGACCAGCCGACTCTCAATAAACATAAATCTGATAAGCTCTTTATTTGTTAAATTCCAGGTCTATCTTACGATATTTGTGATTTTGCAGGGTTTCAAAGGCTTGTGCCTCTCATTCAAAAATTTTAATTTCTAAACTGTGCTAAAATAGATTCAGATCTGACCATGAGGGTTTTAAATCTGTAAACTAGTTGTAAATTTGTAAATTTTCTTTTAGGACTGTAAGGGTTTTAGTCGTTTCTTGGTGTGTATCTTCAGATCAGGCTGATTTATTGCAGATTCAGGGTTCAAATCGATTTTTTTTTTTTTAAATCTGAGGCAGATCTAGCCTCCAAAGGCCAAATCTGGCCTCAAATCCCTCCTGTGGACGAATTTGGGCAGTATTTGATTCAAGGAGCATAATAAATCTGAACGCAAATTAAAGGAAATTCTAAGTTTGCTGGGCGACATTTGTGTACTGGGTTTATCAAAAATTTTCTGCCTTTGCTCATACATTCCATCCATCTTTGTAGCAAGCCATTCCCTCCTTGCTGTCCAAGCTGCCTTACTTAGCCGCTGTCCAAACCTTCACTTGCTGCCTGCACGTCATCCTCTCTTTATCGTTTTCAACCCTCTTCCTGCAAATCCGTCCTTCATCAAATAATAAATTCGACCCACTACTGTTTCTCACCATCGATTAGCATCGACCCTCCTCATCCAGCAGATCTATCTCTGCAAGCCGTCCATTAACTCGCTGCCTGCTGTCCGAATTCCTCACGCTGTCACCCGAACCCTTCCGTCGTCCAAGCCTGCCTTTCTCACGCTTCGACCTCCATCTGCGTCCAATCCCTCACGCGTTGTCCTCAGCTCCGGCTCTTTACGCTGTGTTCAAGCTCGATCTCTGTCCGCCATCCAAGCCGTCTCCGATGTTAAGCTCCGGCCTGCAAACACAAACGAAAAGCACAAGGAATGAAACACATGCGTTAATTTTTATTAAAATTTGATTCTTTTTATTTTTATTTTTGTTTTGTTTGAGTTTGGTTAGCGTATCTTTTGAATTGAGTTTTGTTAAGTTAGAGCTAGGACTTAGCTTTAGTTATTGTATAGTTTAGGCTTAGTTTGGTTTCGTTTTAGTTTATTTTTAGATTTTTTTTTTTTTTTTTTTAATTTTAAATATTGAAATTTGTTAACGTTAGTTAGGATTTAATGTGATTCGATTTTAGTTTTAGTTTTAATTTTTGTTATTTAATTTTTAGTTTTAATTTAATTTTAGTTTAGATTTTAAGTTTGTTTGTTTAGTTTTAGCTTTTAGATTTTAAATTAGTTTCATTTAGTATAATTTTAATTCTAGTTGTGTTTAGATTTAGATTCTAATTTTTAGATTAGAACTTTTTATTTAGATTTAGATTTTTAACTTGTTTTAGATTAAAAAAATAAAAATAATATAAAAAAAAAATTCCAAAAATAAAAAAAAAAAAATCTGGAAAATACAAAAAATACAAAATTTCAAATTTTCTATAGTCAAATGTGCTAAAATTTTTCTATCTAAAGTTTTGACTATAGAAACATTTTCTGGATCGAAATTAATTGAAGCATCATAAATCTGGAAATATTGCAAATATTTGGCATTTTCATATTGTGATAATATTGCTGTGGGTTTAGGATATTTTAATGCATGGTTGTGGTGTTTTCAATTGAATATCATTGTGGTCATTTAGCAGCAGTTAATCGTCACTTACTTGTTTATAATTGCATAGCGGGATTTTGTTCGACTCCATAAGGCACTGGTCTTAAACATGAAATCTAATTTAGATATGTGGAATCTCGTTCATTTTATCAAGTATTTGGATGTTTTAGTTGTGTCTCTTGGATTCTTCCTCTTCATTTCTAATAGGGTCTACCTCCCTTAGCTTGCAAGGAGACAACTTAAATAGAGAGATTGGGGATAAAGGTGACAGCCCCCAATCTGAGCCGTTGTCGCGGTGCCTGGACAATCTGTGCGACAACATTTTTTGGCGCTGTTGCCGGGGATAGAGTTTTTCTGTCCTTGGTCTTAACGACATTTTATAATCTTCTGATCTTGCATTGTCATTCATTAGCCTGTCGCAAGGGATCACATTTTCTGGCGCGTTCTTTCATATTTTCATCGTCTTATCTTTCGTCATATCACTAATCATTTCATCATAGCATCTTTAGCACCTGGACATTTCGGTTGGCTTCTTGTTTGGGTGGTGACTCCACTTATTCATCTATTTACTCCCAGACAAGAATCCCCCCCTGATATCCATCTGCTATCTCTCGATTATTTCTTCTGTTTTAGAATTAGTTTCATGTTCAAGTGGCGACTCCAATTCTTTCATTTCTTACAAGAGTTCCTGCTAAGAAGTTCGCTTCTTGAGGACCTTTTAACTATTCTTGAACACGGATCTGTTTCTAAAATCCTAAAAACGATATCATGGATATTTTTGCCCCGTGTAATTTTGCTAATATTCAGGGTTATCCCCATGATGTTCCTCAAATGGATAAATTACATTCTTTTCAAGGAAATGATGCAGTTAGTGTTAAATCTCATTTGTTTGCTTTCACTAACTGGTGGAATAGATTTGCAGTTGCAAATAATAATTTCGATGATGTAAAGATGAAAAATTTTGTTCTTACTTTTGGTGAGGATGTTGTTGAATGGTCTACGGAAAAGCCTGATAATTCATTTGATACTTTTGAATCCATTGTAGCTGCCTTTAAGGAAAAGTATGGTGATAAAAGGGAAGATCGACATTTGGTAAGAGAGATCAGTACCATAAAAAAGAAAGAAAATGAAACGACTGAAGAATTTAACAGGAGATTTAATGGTATCCTTAGAGAAATATCTCAAATTCATAAACCTCCTGATGGATCTCTTTTGAATTTTTACATTGATGCTTTTCATTCTGATACTTCATATGAGTTAAGGCGGGCTAAAACTGCAAATTATAAGGCTTGTCAATCTTTAGCTGAGGAGATTGAAAAGGATAAGAAAGCATTTGGAATGTCCAAAACTCCAGATTTTGATAGGTCTTTGACAGATTCTAAGGGAAAAGAAATTGAAGAAGATGATGATGACCCTATGAAAAAGTTAATGCAAAAACTTGAAAGCATGGAGCTTAATCATGCTAAGAAACTTGAAAGCATGGAGCTTAATCATGCTAGGGAAATAAGCACTTTACAGTCTAGGTTGGTTCAAATGGAAAGGGCTCAAACGCATAATTCCCAACCTAGGAATCATAATACTAATAATTGAAATAATAATACTTGGCAGAGAAAGGGTCAGTCGAGTGAGCAGAGACCTCCCAATCCGCTTGAATCTACTAATCTGGTTGATGAAGTTCCTCCTTATTATAGAGTTTGTGATGCTCTTCATGAAGAGGCTACTTGTCCCATTGTCAAAAGGATCATAGCTAGTAGAATGGCAAGGTCAAGTCATCAAATTAATGTTGTTGGTAAGGACTATCACATGCATATAGAAGATCATGAAAGTCAGGTTAAGGAAACAGCTCAGATGATTAAGGATGTGCAACCCAATCATATGCAAATGATTCAAAACATGGAAGCTAACCAAATCAATCTTCAAAATAAGATAACTTCCATGGAAACAAGTCATGCACAGGAAATAAATGTCATGGAAAACAGGTTAAAGATAATGGAAGTTAATCATTCTAATTAGATGTCCATCATGGAAGCAAGACACACCCAGGAAATGACTGCCATAAAGGAAAATCACTTGTTGGAAATAAAAAATATGGAGGCAAATCAGACGAAATTAATAGTAAGGCATGCCAGGGAAATGAGTTCCATACAGAAGTTGGAAAAAATGGAAAAATTACATTTTCAGCGGAAATTTGATTATGAAGATTCATCAACAGATCATAAGACTTCTTGTCTGCTAAAGCCATTCCCATCTCATCAGACGGAGGATTTAACTATGGTTTCAAAGGATGATGAGAAAGACCAAGCTTATGTGTCACCATTGACAGAGTATATCCAGAATAATATTGGTCACGCTCCAGGTTCTTCAGATATTTTGTACAAACATCTTCAAGATGAGGACAAGAAATCTACAGTGGTCTCATTGTTGACATCACAACCCACTCAGAAGAAGAAAAAGAAGCAAAAAAGAAATAAGTGGTTTGATTCGTCTGATGGTCGAGATCAACTTGATATTCAGATGAGACAGAGTCCTACATTATGCAAGATTGGACATGGCACATCTGAAAAGCAGCCAATAGACTTGCCTGAAAGCAGGAAAATGCTCAGCATACACTATATTGGGAACATCTGATGCCACAGGGCATCCTCTGTATCGTATTTCTAACCCTACTCCTTGTTATTTCAGCATTTCATTTTGCAGTTAGAGTAGATTTACTTTTCATGTTAAGTAGAATAATAAATAAAAGAAGAGCTTCTATTTTTCATGAGCTTAATGTTATATGATGATATTTGGATGGACGCTACTTATGTAATCTTGTGTGTTGCTTGGATGCAGATTCTGGAATTCTCACATTCCTTCAATGAAGCAACGTGTCCCCAAGTAGAGCCAAATGTTGACCGCACTTTGTCAACTACCCCATAGCAGTACACCCCCGTTTTTTCAAATGGGATTCGTCATGTTCGACGTGGTTGCGCCATTCAGATTCCATCATCAGTCAACAGTCGACAGTTTTACAAATGATGTAAACCCATTCTGTCTGTTATGATGTAAATGATCTAAGTAAGACCGTCAATGTATGTAACAACCTAGGTAAGCCTAGTATGTTGTTGATGATCTCTATCCTAGGAGGTTTTTTGTCTCACCGATTCACGAAAGTGATCGGTAGAGTTTTTCCCTCCAGCCTCACCCCAAAGCTAGGGTGGATTTTGTCATCAGCATACTAAGTGAGTCCTAGTGTTTCTATCGAGTCCTTGTAAAAGTAGTTTGAGCTACTTGGTCTACTAGATCATGTTTTGAGTCGCAGAATTGGGTATTTATTTGAGGGTCTATACGAATGGGTTTTCCCCCTTCATGTATGTAAATGTATTATCTCATGTAAAAGAGAGTTGGAAAAATAATTATAATCTCCTCTTGGTCAATTAATTAAATTTTCTGGTCAATTAATTAATAAAATCTTAAACCAGAAATTTAATTAATTTAGGGTCCTAAGTTAGGATTAAATCTTTAAAGGCAAAATTTGTGGGTCCTTGGAAAATGATTTTGAAAGCCCCAAGCCAAGGGAATATTGAGAATTTTAAGAAATTTTGGACCCTTGGGGCCTTGGTGGTTAAGTCAAAGTCAAAATTTTGGGGTAATTAACTCAAAAATAATATTTTTGAGTTAATTAAAATTGAATTAAATGATAAATTAGTTTTTTCCCTAAAATTTTAATTTCAACGCTCCGAATTAAAAGATGATTAAATCTTTTGGACGGTTGAGATTATTTTGACAAGGATCATCCAAATTAGCCATTGGAGATTTTGCCCTATAAATTTAGAGGTCTTTGTCATTCTTGAGTCATCCGATCTCAGGATCGTGCACTTGCTCTTAGAAGCTCTTGTAAACTTTTGAGGATAAAGCATAAAGATTTTGGGGTTACAAATCTGGATGTTCCTTCTCAGATCTATGTGGTGAATTGTCTCTAAACTCTGCTACTTTGTTTCTTGTATTTTATGGTTGATGGCCTTCATGGATTAATCTGCATACAGGTATCTTGTGCAGTTTTCTGGGTTTATAAAATAACATTCTGATTTTTTTTGCAAAGGTCTCATGTTGTTTTCTTAAATCTCTATCGATCTAAGATTCAGATCTAAGTGTGCAGGGAATTTAATTTTAAATTGGGCGTCTAGGGAAGTCTTTGGTTGGACCAGCCGACTCTCAATAAACATAAATCTAATAAGCTCTTTATTTGTTAAATTCCAGGTCTATCTTACGATATTTGTGATTTTGCAGGGTTTCGAAGGCTTGTGCCTCTCATTTAAAAATTTTAATTTCTAAACTGTGCTAAAATGGATTTCAAATCTGACCATGAGGGTTTTTAATCTGTAAACTAGTTGTAAATTTGTAAATTTTCTTTTAGGACTGTAAGGGTTTTAATCGTTTCTTGGTGTGCATCTTCAGATCAGGCTGATTTATTGCAGATTCAGGGTTCAAATCGAATTTTTTTATAAAAAAATCTGAGGCAGATCTAGCCTCCAAAGGCCAGATCTGGCCTCAAATCCCTCCTGTGGACGAATTTGGGCAGTATTTGATTCAAGGAGCATAATAAATCTGAGCGCCAATTAAAGGAAATTCTAAGTTTGCTGGGCGACATTTGTGTACTGGGTTTATCAAAATTTTTTTGCCTTTGCTCATACGTTCCATCCATCTCTGTAGCAAGCCATTCCCTCCTTGCTGTCCAAGCTGCCTTACTTAGCCGTTGTCCAAACCTTCACTTGCTGCCTGCACGTCATCCTCTCTTTATCGTTTTCAACCCTCTTCCTGCAAATCCGTCCTTCATCAGATAATAAATTCGACCCACTACTGTTTCTCACCATCGATTAGCATCGACCCTCCTCATCCAGCAGATCTATCTCTGCAAGCCGTCCATTAACTCTCTGCCTGCTGTCCGAATTCCTCACGCTATCACCCGAACCCTTCCGTCGTCCAAGCCTGCCTTTTTCACGCTTCGATCTCCATCTGCGTCCAATCCCTCACGCGTCGTCCTCAGCTCCGACTCTTTATGCTGCGTTCAAGCTCGATCTCTGTCCGCCGTCCAAGCCGTCTCCGACGTTAAGCTCCGGCCTGCAAACACAAACGAAAAGCACAAGGAATGAAACACATATGCGTTAATTTTTATTAAAATTCGATTCTTTTAATTTTTATTTTTGTTTTGTTTGATTTTGGTTAGCGTATCTTTTGAATTGAGTTTTGTTAAGTTAGAGCTAGGACTTAGCTTTAGTTATTGTATAGTTTAGGCTTAGTTTGGTTTCGTTTTAGTTTATTTTTAGATTTATTTATTTATTTTTAGATTTTAAATATTGAAATTTGTTAACGTTAGTTAGGATTTAATGTGATTCGATTTTAGTTTTAGTTTTAATTTTTAGATTTAATTTAGTTTTAGTTTAATTTTAGTTTAGATTTTAAGTTTGTTTGTTTAGTTTTAGCTTTTAGATTTTAAATTAGTTTCATTTAGTATAATTTTAATTCTAGTTGTGTTTAGATTTAGATTCTAATTTTTAGATTAGAACTTTTTATTTAGATTTAGATTTTTAACTTGTTTTAGATTAAAAAAATAAAAATTATAAAAAATTAAAAAATTTCAAAAATTAAAAAAAAAAAAAAAAATCTGGAAAATATAAAAAATACAAAATTTCAAATTTTCTATAGTCAAATGTGCTAAAATTTTTCTATCTAAAGTTTTGACTATAGAAACATTTTCTGGATCGAAATTAATTGAAGCATCATAAATCTGGAAATATTGCAAATATTTGGCATTTTCATATTGTGATAATATTGCTGCGGGTTTAGGATATTTTAATGCATGGTTGTGGTGTTTTCAATTGAATATCATTGTGGTCATTTAGCAGCAGTTAATCGTCACTTGTTTATAATTGCATAGCGGGATTTTGTTTGACTCCATAAGGCACTGGTCTTAAACGTGAAATCTAATTTAGATCTGTGGAATCTCGTTCATTTTATCAAGTATTTGGATGTTTTGAAATGTGTCTCCTGGATTCTTCCTCTTCATTTCTAATAGGGTCTACCTCCCTTAGCTTGCAAGGAGACAGCTTAAATAGAGAGATTGGGGATAAAGGTGACAGCCCCCAATCTGAGCCGTTGTCGCGGTGCCTGGACAATCTGTGCAACAACAAGCAGCATAGAGGGAGATGTTACAAAGTCAGAGCAATACTCAGAGGGTGTATTGCTGGAGCACATTCCTCGCTAAGAGGGAGTGTTGATTTGGGGTAGCATCAGATGTGCTCTAAGTCTCAAAATTTGCAAGGAGGCTTATACACATGTATTCCAGATAACCCAGAAATTGTTTGGGGAAATTATACCCGGATTGTATTTTACTAAAATAATTAATTATTTTTAAAGGGACCCTAAGTCTAAACTTAGGAAAATAAAATAATTAAAGGTGAATTAATAGAATATGGGTGTGAATGTTCTAGAAAAGGCAGATCAAGTCAAAAGTTAATCTTAGCTATTGATTAGAGATCTAATCTGAGCTGTTGAAGTTTCAACGAGAAAACTATAAGAATGGGTTGAAGGGTCATTTGGAAAATACATCAAGACAAGACGAAGAAAGGGCCAGAGATCGATTTCTTTAGTGAACAGTGCTCAGGGAGAAACTTCGATCGAGAGATCTTTCATAGAGAGTGGCAGTAATTTCGTTTGAAGCATTCCTGAGCTGGAGAGTGCATAGCAGAGGAGACAATGACAATCACAGAGGCAGTGCAGAGCCAGTGACGCAGAGCCTGAAGGGAAGTCGTATTCTTGTAGAGGAGACAGTGTTGGGCCAGTGCCAGATCCTAGAGAGATTTTTCCGGAGGCCAAAAGGCCTCAGTTTCCAGCAAGCAGAGAGAACAGTGCAAAGATAGAGTACAGCCTTAGCTGTGACACAGATACTGCGCAGAGTGATGCAGTCACTGCGCTAAGGCAGCGCAGGACAGTCCGTTTTGGCTGCTGATCAGTGTCGAGTTCCCGTGGAGGAGTGAGGTTTGTCTCACAAGATCTCTCTTGTCAATTTCTCTGCATGGTTTGAAAGATTTGTCAATCATAGACTTGTACTCAGAAATAATTACTGCATAATAATATAAACCCTCAGCTGCTGCACCAGTTTTCTCGCATTGGGTTTTTCCGGGGACATTGGTCCAAAACATAACTGTGTTGATGTGTGTGTGATCTATTCTTGTTCAGTTTTGTTTCCGCACTTGTATTTTTTCCGCAATTTATTTGTGGAGGTTGCAGTGCGATGTATTCAGTGTTTGCCGTAGGAAACTGCAAATATATTGTTTGTTATGAATAATATGAAAATAATAATGTAAACAATAAATAGTGATTAGTTAATTAGTAATTAGGACTGTAGAGGCATGTTTGATGAGACATGACCTTTCGTGAAGAGGCACTTGTTTAGGTATATAAGCAGGCCTCATTTGTAACATTCAAATCATTCATTCCTTATACATTTTAATATAATATTTCTATCCTCAATGGATATTTTCATATTCCAAGTCTTTTGGAATATTTAACGAGAAGTACGAACTTTGTTTACTTCATTTGGTATCAGAGCAGTTTGATCTTCTGGCCGCTCACTACTGCATGGAGCCACGCTCTCCGATTCGGGCCCTTGGCCATCGAAAGTCGTCAACTTTGTTGCCGTTGAAGCGTTTCACTATCAGTGTTGGAGATTCTCCATCTTGCTATCAGGCCTTTGGCCATAATACACAGGTACTCAGAAGTTTCAAGTGAAGGTTTCGTAACCAACTCAACAACATCCTCGTCTAGAGAAAATTAAAAAATTTCCACACCTAATAAGGGAAAGTCAAACCAAAAAGGTTCCCTATCAACATCCGAATCATGAGAGTAGACAACTCAATCAAGCTACGTATTTGTACCATTCAGAACTAAAACAACAAAATGATGTTCCGAAGAATACTAATGTCTGTGCAATCCGCTCATGTGATAACAATTCATCACAAGTTGCCAGTCACCGCAAGATTCCACAGAAGATTGATCTAGGATGGTTTGATCCCTTCTTAGTGCGAAAGTTTTGTTTGTCACTTAGAGGATCATATCAACTTGTATCGACAAGGATAACTATCCCGAGACAAGAAGATATTTGTAGCAGAAAAAGAGATCAAGCCCTTCATCAACAAGCTTTGAGGACAAAGCTTTTTGAGGAGGAAGGCAATGTTATGAATAAAATGACATAAATAATGTAAACAATAAATGATGATTAGTTAATTAGTAATTAGTACTAAAGAGGCATGTCCGATGGGACATGACCTTTCGTGAAGAGGCACTTGTCTAGGTATATAAGCAGGCCTCATTTGTAACATTCAAATAATTCATTCCTCATACATTTTAAAATAATATTTGTATCCTCAATGGATATTTTTCATATTCCAAGTCTTTTGGAGTATTTAATGAGAAGTATGGACTTTGTTCACTTCATTGTTAAGTTAATATTAACGATTAGGTGAATATCTTCCAGTTGCTGTAATAAGATTCCAGATTTACGGAATTTTCACACAATTTAGAGCATAGTTTCCAAACTCGGCCCGACCCAATTCGGAACTGGTCAAACTGGCCAAGCGTATGGCTTACCAAGTCAACTCGGCCAACAAGTCAGACCAGAAGAATGGTTTGGACTGGTTTGGTACCAAACTGGCCCAAACTAGTCCGAACCGAATGAGTCCATACCGGACTGGCCGGACCAGCTCACAGACCAGCCCAAACTGGTTTGTCTACAGTGCAAGGGCATTGGATTATGACATGAACTTATCAACATGAAACAGGATTCCGCACATCTTAGAAGACACCCATCTTATCATGATTATCATGCGGTAAGATGAATAACCATTTACAACAATGATCTAATACCTTATTCCTTTTCAGATATAAGGTCACATGTACAGGCAGATGAATTCACATTTTTGCAATTGTTTATTTCAGACTTTATACTGCATTCTTTTATGTAATTATTAGATTTAGATAATATTAAATATATTACAGATTTCCCTAATTTCTTGATGTATTTCAAACTACTATGATTAGCATATTAAGGAACTAAACGTACACTTTCTCCCTTAAATATATTCTAATTTCTGCCAGAAGTACTTTGTTCTAATTAATTTTCGATTCTGCTCATAGTAGCCCTCATAATTTTGATTTTGCAAATCCTCGAGACATAATATATAGTTGAAAATACTATATTTGCGAATTGGCATGCAGGGTCAATTGCAGCTTGGTGATAATGTTGTGACACCTTCTTATACATGTTGATGAAAACAGGTCTCAGAAATTTAGATGGATTCTTGACACACAGACTAAGATCACATGGGATAGATGAGCAAACTTTACATATTTTGCCTCCAATGGTTTAGAATCTTAAAAATATTTTTTCTCCTTCAAAAATTAATTATTTTATATATTTTTTTGAAAACTGAGTCATTGAGTTTGAGTTGATCCAACTAAGTCAAAACCAATGTGGAAAAATTCGGAGTCGGGATTAAATTGGCAAGGGTAAAAAAGTTGAAAAACTCGGCAAAGTTGGGGATTTTTTGAAAAAGTCGGCCAAAAGTCGGTAAAGTTAAAAAAATACAAAATTATTCAAAAATTTTAAATTTTTTTAGCATCTAAAGTATCCACAACATCAAATAAATGCATTTCCACATAAACATGTAAAGAAAGCAAATATATAATATGTATATGAAGTCTAGTGCTACATCACATATCAAAATAGTGAATTGAGTCCTAAATCTTGAGTCCTGACTCCTGTCTCAGTCTCAAGAGTCAAAATATCAACAAAAAATATAATAAATGTATATCATGAGTCATCTCCATGTCATAAAGTAATCAGTGACTAAGATGAAGATCCCCTGTCCCTTTTACAGAAATAGGGAATGGCTTTGCCTTTTCCTCTAGAGGAAGAAGGCCCTGCCCCTCGGGATACGAATGGACCCAATCATCCTCTAGAAGCAAAAAAAAGAGGTGGCCTCTGTCCTCTGCCGGTGCCGCTGCCACTGCTACTGCCCATGCTAGATGGTGTCACCTCCTCCTGCTCTACCTCCTAACCCTGCTCCTCCTCCTCTACCCCTGGCTTTTCCTACTCTGCAACTGCTACCTCCTCTAGCGCTACTGCCTCTGGATCCACATCTAACCAATCAGAGATCGATTCCATGGCCGGCCTCTCAGTCTCGACCCTCCATGCAGCAGTGGTATCAATATTGTCCAATGAGATGGCATCCATATCAGGAGTTTTCTGAATTTGTCTCATCCACAATCGAAGATTGTAGTAGACATACACCATGTCATTGAGGCATTGGGATTCCAATCTGTAAAAGGGTCATAGATTATAAATTAGTAATTAGAAAATTTATATAGTAAAAATGATCAAATTATTTCAAAGATTTAATTTGAATTTTTTTTACCTATTGCGCTTTTTGCTATGTATTTTGTCAAATACACTTCAATTGCGCTCACACCCAGAGGAACAGCATGTCTGGCTGAGCACTCGAATGGCAAGCTTTGGAGATGGGGTACTCTACCACCATAGCTTTCCCACCAAGCATCTACAAGTTAAAATAAAAATGAGAAGAAAAAATTATGAAGAGACAATGAATTATTAAATTTGAAAGTTGAAACTTGAAACTTGAAACAAACTGAAGCTTACCTGACATTTTGGTCGTCCTATTCTTAATAGCCATGGTAAAACCAAATGTGCCACCTGCCATCCTATATATTTCCATTTCTCTAGAAATTTCTTCACGTTCTTGCTCAAATGCCACCATCCTCTCAACACATGTGAAGAATCCATCCATCAGCGCGGCATCAAATCTGAAACCACATGAGTAAGGAAATGTGGGGTTGAAATAGATACCTGCAGCATGAATGGGGCGATGGAGGGTATTGTTCCATCAGTCATTAATCACTCTCCATACGACCTGTTGTTTCTCTAACCTCTCATCTCCCTTATCTTCATAATAAGCACGAATGGCTTCTTTGGCCCTATCCATGGCCTCATACAAGTAGCCCATTGCGGGCTTCTGTCCATCAACCAACCGAAGAACCCTTACCAAAGATTCTGAAATGGCACACACCTCCTCTACTCCTGCCCAAAAGTTTTGATCATATGAAACAAGTCTGCATATGCCCTCTCCCTCTGGTTTGCGGCTAATAGATAACTCACGCGAATCTTGTGAAAGAAACATGCTCTTCACATCCCACATAGAATTCAACAGAGACTGAAGAGATATGAAAGTAGTGGCAAAACGTGTTATCACAGGACGCACCAACTCTTTGTTGTTGGAGAATCTTCTCATCAAGCTAAGCACAGATGCATGATTGTATATAAATTTTGTTATGCTCTTGGATGATTCAACAATATGCCTCACCATAGGAATCTTACCTATATCCTCCAACATCAAGTCAATACAATGAGCAGCACAAGGTGTCCAAAACAGGGTAGGATACCTCTCCATAAGCAACCTGCCAGCTGCAACATAATTTGCAGCGTTGTCCGTTATGACTTGGACAACATTTTGTGGGCCTATTTCCTGAATGAAGATGTCCAACAACTCACATAATAAACGCGCATCTTTAATGTGTGCAGATGCATCAACAAATTTCATTAACATTGTCCCTTTGGGACAACTAACCAAGAAGTTAAGAAGGGTCCTACCCTTCTGGTCAGTCCAACCATCTGACATGACTGTGCATCCAGTGTGTTCCCATGATGCCCTAAACTCCTCCAATCTAGCAATGCAATCATTCTTTTCCTCTTGAAGAAGAGGCCCTCTCAACTCTACAAAGGTAGGGGCTTTGTACCTTGGGCCAACGACAGCAACAACATCAAACATAGGTTGGTAGAATGGGTTTGTCTTGGCAATGTTGAAAGGAACATCACTCCATAGAAGACATCTACTCACCAACCTGTCAGCTTTTTCCTTTTCCTTTTTTTTAATTGCTGATATGATGCCAGGTTGTGCACCAGGTGTGGTTCAAGGAACAAAAAAGGATGAGAAACCTGAGGGGTTGGGAGTGGAAGGTGATGCTGAAGCAGAAGAAGCACTCTCACTTCCCCACACTCTTGAGCTCCCTACAATTTGGCTTTTCATTACTCCCTGGTGTCTTTGCCATCCTCTTTATCCATCAACGATTTAATGGCCTGTCGGATAATTTTTGGAGATGGATCTGAGCAAAGTTCTATATTTTGCCCTGGAATTTGCCCCGAATGGAATTTTAATCTGTTGACACCCCCTAACATATGTTTTCCACACAACTTGCAAGTCAAATACATTCTATTGACACCTCCAGTTTCGGGTATAGGATCAGGTTCACCATACTCCCACATAGGGTCCAAATTCCTTGGCATTTTGTTTGAAACTTTTTGATGTTTGAACCTGGGCACAAAACAAAAGTTGAAAAAAATTAAAAATTTCCCATCACATAAATTAAAATCACTAAATAGTAAATAGTAAACAAGGGGTTGAATTTTTTTTATTTGAATTTTGATTCTTGAAAGTTAAACTGTTGAAAATTTGAAGTTCACAAATTCACATTCACCCTATAAAATTTGGTAAATTTAGTGTAGGTAATGTAGTTTGGTAAATTTAGTGTAGGTTTTTAATTTTGTAGACATTGTCATGAGTTAATGTTCACACTCACAGGCATGGTTGATTCCTAGGCATAACAGGAAAGGCCTTATTTTAACTTCAGTGCTTTTTTTCCTTTCTATATGACTGAAAATAGTATTTTGTATGGGCCCTGGGGTCAATGGTGTGTTCATTGTTTTCCACTAGATTAAATATATAAAGTTTAAATTGTTTTCCTATTATGGTAGTGGCAATAAACTGTAACCTTATGATACACAACAACAACAATGGTGATCTCTTCTTGACCATGATAGGGTAGATGCCATAGCAATACAACAGTAGTAACAATATGCAGTGTTATGGCAAAGGCAACAATATAAAGTGAAGAAGCAGGAGGTGAATTGTAGCAGTTGTGCAACAAATAACAGTGTGATAGCAGGAGCAGCAGTAGAAAACAACAACATTAAAGTAAGTGACAACAATAATCAGTGGCATCGCAACAACAGTAGCGGTGGTGAATTTGAGTTGGAGCAGTAGCAACAGTGGTGAGTTGAAGCTGGAGTAGTAGTTACTAGTAACAGTAGTGACAGTAGTGGTTGCAGCAGCAAGAGCTGTTTATTATATATATTATAATTTATTTATGAAACAAAATAAGAAAATACAAGGAAGGAACTTACCTGGCGGCAGCAGCAAACCTGTCCGGCACCTCCCAATCTGCAACTTGCAAGCTCGAGCGGTGGTCTGAAATACTTATAATCTCCAAGCCGTCGTCTGAAATACTGAAATCTTCAACTCCAATGCAAAATCTTTAAATCTCCAATGCAAATCGTAAATAAAACTTTAAACCCTCCCCTCGACTCTCCACAGTCTTCAACACAACAAACCGACAAAAATAAACTCAAAAAAATCGCATTTCGGCCTTTTATTGGCACAGCTGATGGGCTTCATGATTTTTTGGATCGACTCAGCAAAAAGTCAGGATTTTTACGATTAAATCGCGACTTTTAAAGTTTGAAAAAATCGCAAAAAAGTCGGCCAATGTTATCGGCGCCAGGAAAAAATCTCGACTTTTTCGTGACTTTTTCCACACTGGTCAAAACCCAAGTTGAAGTCTGAGTCTAAATTTTAAAACTATGGTTTAGAGTTGGACCTATAGGCTATGGATTAAGGCGGATCACCAGATTAGTTGATCAAACAGGATTTGCTAACTGTTCCATCTTCGTGAGGTTGAGATTGAGGAACACTTCATCTTCCCTTGCCTGGATTACTTCCATTGGAGATTTGGAGATTAGGGTTTTGTGATTAAACCTTAGGTGGTGCTTGTTGAAGAGAAGAGAGGAGACATCTTGCTTGGAGCCAGTAGTCTTGCTAATGTGATGCTAGTTTGGGGAGGATATTTGGTGGAGCTAAGGTTTTTCATGGTTTTCCTTAGATAGGGTTTTAGAGAGCTAGATGATTGTACTGGCATTCGGATGAGGCTATGTTATGTACATAAACTTCATCTTTATACATGTATATGGAGTTTCTAGCTATCCAGTATTGTCTCGATTGTAGATTTGAATTTTAACATTCATTATCTTCTTGGTTTGGTAATTTACAGCACTAGTGTGTCATGCTGATATGATGTAAGTGAAGGTTGAAATTGTTAAATGAATTAGCATTAATATAGAAGATAATAGGGCATATTTACTGTTGTATATCTGCATTAATTGCAGTTATTCAAAATCTGATTTTATGTTTGGAAAGTGTGCCCCAAGGGCTGGAAATTGTTGACATAAATTTGGTATTCTGACTGCTGAATTGCCTAGTGGATTGGGGTTGAAGTGAATTGAAATATTGTCCATTGTTTGCTGCTGTCATTTATATTTTAGATCAACCCCAAGGATGAATATTCATATGATTTGGATTTGGGAAACCTCCATTGTGAGGTGAAATTTGAAAACTGGATTAGAAATCAGAATTATGAAATTTTTACTGGATGAGGTTATAGGGTCCTCTATTGTGAGCAGATTGGTGAAGCATAGGAGTAATAGGTTGGGTTGAGTGAGGTTATAGCCTTTTATGCAAATCTGCACTGGCAGACTTGCCTAATAAATATAGGCCATCTAGCCTTGTCACTACTAGATCACTTGCCATTCGAGTTGATGCTTTTCCAGTCTTAGGGGTTGTACCTAAAAGGTGTATTCTACCAATAAATCTTCATAAAATCCAAGGAAATCAGCACACAAAGAACTCTTTGGGCTGTCTGTAAACAGTCAAGAGTGAGGGTAAATTTTAAGTAACAATTTTCAGCGGTCGAAATATGATCCTAGAAATGCTTGCAACAACGAATTTAATGGAACAGATGAAGTGAGTGTGCACCTTAGGTGAAGAAGATTCAAAACAGCTTAATCAATGAGATTGAATAGGTACGAAAAAATAGAACAACTCACAATCATACCAAATCACATATTACCCAAGAGATTGATTGCATCATAGCGAGTCATAGGTGATAGGCTGCCATGGATAACATTGCTTGCAGTAGAGGTAGTGGTATAAGGTTTGGAGGATGGAAGAGTGAAACGTTGCCCATTGCTACAAAAATGCCAAGAGAATGAACTATAAAACCTCATCGCTTTCTCTCAAATTCTGTATATAAAGAAATGCAATACATAGAGGATAAGTTCCCCTAACTGCCCGTTGAGTAAGACAAAAAGGAATGCCTCTCTATCATATTCTTCATGGCTGGCAACTCACTTTAATTGATATTTTTGAAGGTCTTTTTCCTGCTGTTTGAATGAGTATTTTCTAGCAGTTATCAGCATGCCATTACTTTAGCAATGAAGTCGCCTTCAGCTAGGAATATTCCTATTTCAACAGTATGTTGTTTGCCACCAACAATGTCTTTCTTGACAGTCAACTTGCTGTTTTTGGTATTCTCCTGATTCACTGGTTCTTTTTTTCTCCTTTTGCTGAATGTCCTTTTTATAATTTACTGGCTGTTTAGAAAGGATACTCGACTGGTGTTTCGACCTCCCAGCCCCCCCCAAACAAAAAATAATATGTCCTTTTCATAATTCACTTGCTCTTTAGAAAGGATACTTGACTGCTGTTTCGACCCCCCTTACTGGCTTTATTTCCTTGCTCTCTTATCCCTTAATTCGTTTTGAACTTTATAAGGACCTTTTCCCACTTTTAAATCATCATTTAAATCATGAAACCACCACTAAGTGGTTGCCTTATTCCCTTTAAGGGATTTGATAGGATTAGTATGCTTTTTATGCAAAGGCACACACACCCCCAAAAAATAAAATAAAAACAAAACTCTACTTCTGTGCTTTCAGCTTTTGTGGATTGGTATTCCTTTCCATTTCTAAGATGTCAAGCCTTGAGCTTTACTTAAATCTGACCTTTTAGCGTTCTTGACAAGGCGACTATAACTTTTTGCTTTAAACAAAATAGCTAGCTGACAATTCTCTCCAACAATTCGACTAAGGGTTTTGAGCATGAAACCTAACTTATGTGAAGCGAATAAGACCTTTGAAAAGTCAAAAAAGGGAAAATTTGGGTTCAAGATTTAGCCCTTGGAAATATCATATGCATGAATCCCTTCATCACAAAGCCACATGTTGCTCTAGTGGCCATCCACCCTTGATGCTGCTCTTAATTCATCACCTCTGCATCCATTGGAACCTTGACCCTTGCCATCACTGCATGCTTGGAGCCATGACGTTCAACTTGTGTCCCAAAAGATTGTCTCCCTCCAAAAAGGCAAAAAGCAGGAAAGACATTGGATTCAAAACCAATCTCATTGGATTCACTTTTTGGGACTTGTTGCCACCATTTTGCTGGGTATAGACGAAGCATGATAGTTTTCTTGAAGTAGACTTCAAATTTTGAGGTATTAGCTTTAAGCCTATATTTCGAAGCCTGGAGCAAGACAACCTGAGAAAAATACCTCCAATATCAACAAGAGAAGTACATGGAGAAGGAAGCAGAACATTCTAGGCTACCTGTTGATTCTGGGGATGGTTAATGACATCTAAAAATTAGTTCCTTGGATGAATGTTCATGTGATCCCCATGTCCCATGGTCCCTCTAGTACCCAGTGGTTGCAAAACAGAGTTGGATGAAAGGGTGTAAGGAATACAGTGGTTTTGAATATCATTCTGCAGAGAAATACATTGCCCTCAAGTAAGCCGAGACTGCATTACCACGAACATTGTCATCTACTTCAGATTAGACTCATGGAAATGACAATGAAAAGGTGCACCCAAATGCCGTGACAAGTTTGATATTTGGAGGAAGTTACCTGGCCACTATGTTTTGGTCCAGTATATTCATGTTGGGACAGGGTATTACAATAGAAGGGGTGAATTATCGAGCCCCATTTTGTATTATCTTAGATTAATTAATTGATAAAGAGGGTCTGTTTCCCCTCGATAAGCTAAAATAGAGGCTTTTAGCTTAGAAAACGTTATTTTATTATAATAATGAGTTTAGGTTCTCTCCTATAAATAGAGAGAGCTCTCATCTCATTTTCATGGAGTTTTGGGGGAGAAATTCCATATCTAGTTTGAAATTTTCTGCAATTTTCATCTTTTAAATTGGCTACGGATGTCTCAAGTTGAGGAAACTTCTTGGAGCAAGTTTTTGGATGCGGAATGTTCTCTTATTCTGATGAATGGTGCTAGGGTTTTGATGGAATGCTTGGCTCATGAAGTAAATTATCATATGCTTATGTTATGTTATGAAGGATAAAATGGTATTTTGGTTTTCACGGTCAAAAGGTTGAACTAGTAAGAGACCTTGGTTTAGTTCTCCTATTTTGTTCCTAGATTCATGGTTAACGAGATGAGAGACCTTGTTTTATCTCTCTCACCATTGTCTTGTGAATCTCAAACATGATCTCTCTTGGAGCCTTTGCTCCTTGACTGACTCAATATGTCCAGAAATTCATTGATAAGCCAAGGCATTGATCCTTCATTCTCTATCACTTTATATCTTTTGTAAATCATTGAAACAGTTTTGAATGGATTACACTCCTGGGAATCTCATGGTTATGTGTTTGGGGACATTCCCTTTGAACTCAAACTCTGATTTCCCTTCATATCTTCCACCTAAACCCTAATTGATTAGATCCTTTGATTGGTGGAGTGTGGAGTAGAAGCCTTGGAGAGCTCTTGACTTGGTTTGATCAGACCATTAGATCTCTAAGATCTACAAGGGTAACTCCCCTTTGAGCTAAAGGAGAGATGGCCATAATTGAGAAGAGGGTAGGTGAGGTGACAATGGTCTCCTCTGAGGTGCAGTGGGTCTTACACTTAAGTTTTTGGACTTTATCTTGAGAAGTATGGGATTTTTCTGTAATAGAACTCGCATGAAAAATCACTCTCATTGGACTTGTTTGTTCACAAGAATTCTAAATATGTTCTTAGACACGACATGCGAGCGCTAGAGGACACATTGTTACAAATAGGTGTAATGAAAGTTTGAAACTACGTGCATGTTCCCCCAAAAGGCTCATTAGCATTGTGTTTGTGAGGACCAATAATATGTGAAAATCCTTGTCACGTAGACCCTAGATCTTCGGCTCTAAGAAAAAAGTAAACAACCTAAGCAATTTCCTAGAAGTCTAGTGAAAATGACTTTGGGAGACTATTGTCATCCCACATCTTTGGATATTTTTTATCACAACCCCTCAAAAGCCATACCAAAGTCCTGTTGACTACCTCTGTTTTCCCATATGTCTATGGATGGAATGTTGTAGACCTCTAAAATTTTGTATCCATCTTCTCCCATAATGTAGTCCAAGATGTATTGATAAATCTGGTGTCCCTATATGAAACAATGCTCCTTGGTATTTCAAAATTGCACCTAGACCTATTCAAAAAGAAAGTTTACTACTTCTTTCCCTTTGATAGTCTTTTGTAGAGCATCATAATGCACATCTTTTTTAACCTGTCAACTACCACAAATAGGTAGTCACGTCCTTTCCTAGTAGTTGGTAAACCTTGTTGAGAATTTGGTAGGGCGGTGATTAATTGAAATTCTCTACTTGATAATTACTTGTGAGATTACTTCTTTCACTTATGTCTTTTCTTCTTAGCTTATTATAACTTCCATCAAGTCAATTATCAAAAACACAAGAGACACAAATTTAGGCTCTTCAAGCCAGGCCAAAACCTCTCCCTCTTGGAGAGGAAAACCCGCAAGAAATTCTTCTTATAGACTTTAAGATGACAAGTACCATGATCATGACACAGACCCTAGACCATTATATGCCTTCAAGACCTTCTCATTGCTTCTTCAATGACTCGGTCTCTAGCCCTTGGTTTCTCCTTTACTTTGAATCCTTCTAGGCTTCTTCTTTTCTGTCTTTATCTTCAAACAAAGTTACGATTTTCTGCACCATAGATCCTTCCTTCAGCCCTCATTTGTACATTTATTTCAAACCTTATTTCATACTTTGATCAAAACCCTTATTCACACTTTATTATAGTACTTCTCTGTACTTCACCGCAACCCTATTTCATCACTTTAACATAGTCGTATGTCTGAGGACATATTTGCAATTCTGTCTGCATATCTTCACATGTATATGTATCCCTTTTCCGTATTTTCTCCTAGTATATAACCCTGTTCCTTGTTCCGCAATCCGCAATCTTTTATCACATAAACCTCATCAAAAAACTCAGAGAAGGTCGAGGTTATATCCACCTTTTCTGCGTAGTATATGGGGTATATATAGTTGACCCTTACTGCTATTAAGCCAACCTGTCATAGGGTTATAGAGCCAACATGTTATATGGTTATAGAGCCGACTTGTAGAGCTTACTTTCCAGCATTAAGGGGGTTGACTTGAGGGTTTTCTTGAGCCATTTATTCACGGTTAAATGACAAGGTCTTGAGGCATATTCTTTTGACTAGACTCTTCATATACATGACTCTTAATTACATTTATAACCAGAAGACAGATCCTAATAGACATCAAGAAGAAGTCTATTGACCTAAAATAAAACCTTGCTCATGAAACCCATGAGGCATGCATACCAAAAACATATTTTATTATCTTTGTCTTCTTCTTTACATAAATACATAATTACATAGTTAATATGAAGACCGATCCTAGTTACACTTTTCAGCTCTCCCTCTTAACTAGGGAGGTATTCATACAAGTACATGGTCACTTTCGAACTGAAGAATCTCATAAGAAGAATCAAATTGGTAATTGTGATTTTTTGTAGATGTTCTATGCTCGATGCAACTTTACTTTAAACCCGATACCAAATAGCAATCACATAAACATGAAAGTAAAATGCTAATAGAACATACCAATAGATCGACGGAAGACAAGCCAAAAATACACTTAACTTGATTAGCAAAATATATGTGTTGTGGTACGTTACGACGGCCAACAGGATGCTTCAACCAACAAAGTCTCCTCACAGTCAGCCAACTAGAAGTGTCACACAACCCTCAAGACAGCTCTACAACAATTAACCCAAAGTCAACAAAAGTCAACGTTGTCGAGTCAACGATCAATGCAAAAAAACAACAGAAATTCAACGCAGCAAGGTCAAAGGTCAACGTCTAGCCTCGGTTTTTGTGCCAAAAATGCAAACTGCAGAAATCAGAATTCTGGGAAAGTTTGAGGTCAAATGGACCAAGCGTTGAGCAAAGTCAACGTTGGTCAAAGTTGCGCTGGAAACCATAGATCAGATCCGAAACAGTAAAACCCTAGCTGTTGTTTTCCCACGTGTGAGAGAAAAGAAGCTTCCAAAATGATGATTGAACCAATCAGACACAAGAGAGAAGTGTGTGATGAGTGATGGTGAAAATGACCTCCAACGATGACCAATATGTATCCATTTGTGAGGGTGTGTGACACATCTGTTGGGGCTCCAAGCCTACATTACAATTCTGGCCAACCTTGCACATAAGTGGAATTAATTGAAAATAAATGTTTTTTTTCATTTGATCAAGATGATCTTTAGATCGATCTTGCACCTCTTTGAAAGAGGAATCCAATAAAAATATTGGCATCATCATCTAAGCATCACAACATGGAGTTTGGACCTAGTTGCCCAAAATTAACACTCCTTCTCAACTAGGGAGAACTCCATCCACCTGTGCCATCCAAACATTGTGCGTCATCCCGCTGTAACTTGCTTTGCTGGCTTCTTTATTTCAAAACAAAAGGTGAGTCACAGACATCACTCCCGACTGATAAAATCAGCTTAGAGGTCCAAAACCTTTATAGGACTCAAAGGAGTCTCATACTAACCCGAAGTTAGTTTAACTGACTCGAAGTCAGTTGGAGGTTCGAGACCTCGCTTGGACTCAAGAGAGTCATATACTAATCTGAAGTTAGTTTAACTGACCCGAAGTCAGTTGGAGGTCTGAAACCTCACTAGACTTGATCCCAGATCAAGTGGTTGGACACATGCCATCCTAGACATAGAGAGTACGACAATCTCCGATGCGTCCATCGGTCTTGCTACAGGTCTCTATCTTTTCACACCTCATTGGCCAAGATGAGAGGTAATTTCCATGAGTTCGAGACTCCATGGGTAGGATGCATACGAGGCACAGATCAAAGAGAGGTGAACCAACTCAATATCATAACTGTGGGACAAAATTGCACAACAAGGTTAAGCAAGCCTAGCCCTATGGTGGCTTATAGCTCCAAGAAGCTATCCCCAAAGCCCCCTGGAGCTCCCAGAGCTCATCGTCCAACATGACCCTCCGAATAGGGTCGTTCCACGATTCCAAGATTCTCATGGAATGATAGGAACATGACCTTCCCCAAGGGCTTTGTGAGAATATCCGCGACTTGCTCATTAGTTCCTATATGATCGAGCCTTACGACGCCTCGTTGTACCATATCCCGGATAAAATGGTACCAGATATCAATATGCTTGGATCGATCGTGGAACACGGGATTCTCTGACAAACGAATCCCCCTCTGGTTATCACAAAGGATAATAGTGGTATCTAACACATGCCCGAACAACTCACTGAAGAGCTTTCACAACCAAGTAGCTTCACAACAAGCCATACACGTTGCAATGTATTCGGCCTCAGCGGTGCTCAAAGCCACCGAATTCTGCTTCTTGCTCGAAGCAGACCCAAGTGTGAAGTAGCATCCAGATGTGCTCTTGCGATCCACCACACTACCAGCCCAATCGACATTAGAATATCCACAGAGTCTCAAAATCCCAGCAGTGTATCTCAACCCATGGTCTATCGTGCCCCAGAGATATCTCAAGATTTTCTTGGCACCAACCTAGTGAATGTTACGAGGATCAACCATGTGTTGACTCAAAGTGTTCACTGCACAACATACGTCCAGACGGATGTTCCCTAAGAACATCAGGGCCCCTACGAGTTGTCGATACTCGGTATGATTTGCTAGCATGGGCCCAACAACGTTTCCACCCAACTTCTTAAAGTTGAGTTCCATCGGTGTCGACATGGACTAACGGCCCACCATTCCAAATCTTTCTAGCAGCTTCACAATGTATTTTCCTTGAGAGAGGAAAATCTCGCCAAGTCTCTGCCAGACCTCTAGGCCTAGGAAGTAATGCATCAGTCCTAGGTCCTTCATCTCGAACTCAGAAGTGAGATCCCTCTTACACTAACGAATGAGAGGGTCAACACCTGTCAGGAAGAGATTGTCCACATGGAGAACCAGAATGAGAGGCTTTTCTCTATCAACCTTGAAGTAAAGGTTCATATCGACATTACTTCAAGTGAATCCCAACTTCATCAAGTAGCTATCTATCCTCTCGTGCCAAGCCCTAGGCGCTTGCTTCAACCCATAGAGGGCTTTCTTCAACCTGCATACATGAGAGTCTCTATCCTGGACTTCGAACCCTAGAGGTTGCTCCACATACACCTCTTCCTTTATCGAACCATGCAGAAAAGTGGTATTCACATCCATCTGATGAAGATTCCATCCTTGCGTAGCAGCAAGGGAATAATAGATTGGATGGTGGTATATCGAGCCACTGGTGCAAATATATCATCATAGTTTACGCCTTCCTTTTGAGAGAAGCCTCGGGCAATGAATCTTGCCTTGAACTTTTTGACACTACTATCAGATCCATGCTTGATCTTATAGAGCCATTTCGAGGTGACAACAGCTTTGTCCTCCGGTCTCAGAACCACATCCTAGACATCATTCTTCACAATGGACTCGTACTCTTCGTGCATAGCATCCTTCCAGACTTGATGCTTTACGATTTCTTCAAACAATCCAGGCTCAGATTGTATGATTGTACTCATGGCTGCTAGATACCCTTGGTATCTATTCGTCTTCTTGCTTTCACGGAATATCCCCCTTGGGGCCACATGTCTCTAGGCATCTTCGAGAGTATCGTGGAGCCATGCGGGTCTTCTCTTCATCGAAGGAGGTGGATCAATGGGGTCCATCGGTCCTTCAACATCAGGCATCATCTCATCCTTCGGTTCTTCCTGATTCCCAGATCTTGCATCATGATCTTCCTCAGAGCTTGGAATATTTATCACTTTCCTGAAAGAAGCATCTTCATCAAAGGTAACATTGTGGCATATCTACACTTCTCTTTGGGCACAACCTTGACATACACCTTCATGATAAATTTTGAATTTGGGCATCCCTGTCACCACCTTCCTTTCTTCGGGAAGGGCTATGTAATGAAGGTTTCCATACCTCCGGTGCCATGATTCAGTTTGACAAATTGTATCACATGTCATGGCCCCCAGTGGACTTCCTCTAACTTGGTAGAGTGTATCAACTCTAAACCCAATTGTGAGAGCTTCCTTGAAACTCTTCTTCCAGATGTGTACCTTTCCATTGACGAATGCCACCTTGAAACCTTTGTCTTCCATGGCCGAAATAGACACAAGGTTCTTCTTAAAATCAGGTACATACAATACATCTTGCAAGCGGAGGACTTGACCTTGAGATAAGTAGAGGGTCACAGTCCCTGTCCCTCTCACGGGACAGGTGGCATTATCTCCAAGGATAATCTTCAGATTAGTATCCTTCTCAATCAAATCAGAGAGAGCTTCTTTAAACCCAGTGATGTGACTTGAAGCACCACTATCAATCAATCAGGCATCTAAGGTGTCGGGTGGAGATGCAGCAGAGAGGGCAGATACAAGAATGAATTCATTTCTTTTATTGTCAACAACATTAGATTCCTCATATCTGGAATTTCTTGACCTTTTGAAAGGTTTCCCATTTCCAGTTCGACCAGAGGGAGCCCTCCTCTTTCCTTTGAACCGGTTGTTCCTTTGATTATCATTCCCCCTGTTGTTGTTGTCATCATCCCCGAGAGAGTCCCTTCTATTAGGGCATTCTCTAGCAAGTGGCCAAGCTTGTTACATGTGTAACATCTTCCTTTATTTTCTCAGGCCCTTACTCTTCCATGGTTCTTTAGACCACCATTGTTCTTCTTCTTAGCATGAGTGGTGAAGGCATCATTACCTCCATTTTCCTATTCCATCATTCTTGTTTCCTCTTGAGTGCATCTCGACAATACTTCGTCAAAATCAGGAATCACGTTATTATTGAGAATGGTAGTAATGAATGCATGCCATTTAGAGGGGAGACCTCAAAGTTCAGTGAGAACCATTTCTCGATCAACTATTGTTTCTCCAATGGCAAGAAGGTTATTCCTGATTTCAGTCAACTTAAAAAAAAGGATTGAATGGATTCATCCCTGCCTTTCTTGAGATTATTCAATTGGTTCTTAAAGAAAAGAACTTGATTTGCATTATTGGCCCTGAAGATATTGACCAACTTATCATACATCTCCTTAGATGTGCCCAGCTCAGAGATGTAGGCAACCAAACTTTTATGGATGGAATCTCGGATGATTAGATTAGCTTTGACTTCCCCTTTTTTATACTTCGTCTCGGTGGCAGCAGGTGCAGATGATGGAGGCTCTTGGATATTACCCTGCACATAGTCCATGACCTCTTGATCTTCCAAGATCAAATCCAAAGACATCTTCCAAGCATGAAAGTCAGACTTGCTAGTCAACTTGTCATTAGCTTTGAAGCCATTATAATTTGAGGTACCCATGAGTCCTTGACAAGTACTACTTCTTTGGTGATTGCTCTTAATACAAACTTGGGCTTTGTCTTCACCTTAGCTCTGATACCATGTGAATTTTTGTAAATGTTCTATGCTTGATGAAACTTTAATTTAAACCCGATAATAAATAGCAATCACATAAACATGAAAGTAAAATGCTTATAGAACATACCAATAAATCGATGGAAGACAAGCCAAAAATATACTTAACTTGATCAACAAAATATATGTGTTGTGGTGCATTATGGCGGTCAACAGGATGCTTCAACCAACAAAGTATCTTCACAGTCAACCAACTAGAAGTGTCACACAACCCTCAAGACAACTCTACAACAGTCAACCCAAAGTCAACAAAATTCAATGATGTCCAGTCAACGATCAACGCAGAACAACAAAAATAGAAATTCAACGCAGCAAGGTCAACTTCTAGCCTCGGTTTTTGTGCCAAAAATGCGGACTATAGAAATCGGATTTCTGGGAAAGTTTGAGGCCAAATGGACCAAGCGTTGACCAAATTCAACGCTAGTCAAAGTTGCACTAGAAACCCTAGATCAATTATGAAACAGAAAAACCCTAGCTATTATTTTCCCACATGTGAGAGAAAAGAAGCTTCCAAAATGATGATCGAACCAATCAGACACAAGAGAGAAGTGTGTGACGAGTGATGGTGAAAATGACCTCCAATGTTGACCAATATATATCCATCTGTGCGGGTGTGTGACACATCTATTGGGGCTCCAAGCCTACATTACAATTATGGCCGACCTTGCACATAAGTGGAATTAATTCAAAATAAATGCTCTACTCATCCCATCAAGATGTTCTTTAGATTGATCTTGCACCTCTCCGAAAGAGGAATCCAATAAAAATATTGGCATCATCACTGAGCATCACAACATGGAGTTTGTACCTAGTTTCCCAAAATTAACAGTAATCGCATTTGTATTACATTATATCATCCAATATTGTCCTAGTGCAAGGCCTTGACTAACAACTCCATCTCTCAATGAGATAATGCACTACAATGTTGGCGAAACACATGACTTACAGACACCATAGTCATTGTCTCTCCAAGGTACATACTCCACCTAGGTGTTCCCAGAGTATGAACTTCTTGAACTATTCTTCTCTTGGGTATCCAGCCCTCAAAGAATATCGGTCCCTGACTACTCTTATCTTGAATTCCCTATAACATTCTCAAAGAGTATCGAATGCCAGATGATTACCCAATCCTCCATTTTGTCTTCCAGGTGAAGACCATAATGAGGTGTCTATCCATTCTCTCCACATGGCATTCACTGAGACTTACGACTGTTAGTCCTGGTCTAGTGCATGACACATGTATTAGAGAATCATATACGTCACTCCCTCTTAACTCAGGAAGGACATACTTCAAGTTTCTTCCAAATAAGAAAATTGCCACCAGGTTCCCTCTCAACTAGGGACCTGCAGCAGCAATGGGGAGACATCCAGCTGCTCATGAAGAATTCCTCTCCTCGATGTCATGGATTTCGATATTGAGGAATCTTCAACCTTTGGCTTCATAGGGCACATATCATCCATCACTTTCATCCACAAGTCATGTCAACTATCAGAAAGTGATTCATCAGTCTTCCTTATCTGGTCGACCTTTATGCCATGCTGCTTTCCTTCGAACCATCTCCCAAGGATCTTACATCCTTCCACATGATTGGCAACCCGACATAAACTCATCTATATAAACATATACATATGAACTTTTAAATCGAAAGTTACCTCTGTGATGATCTTTCACCATGACATATTCTTGTAGGCATCGACATCCACTATTCAGATTGACATATCTCTTAAAGATATGTTTTTTCAAGGGTCTCCTTCTTTACCATATTTCTATCAGAGTTCACATATATTCCCAAGAGATTAGGACTTCTGCCTGGATGGGAAAAGAACCTACAGGATTGAAAAAGTGATCAAACTGTCAGGGAACCAAAAATACAAAGAAAAACAACCCAAACTAGGAATTACACGGATGTAATCCCCAGCGGAGTCGCTAGTTTTGTTACTGGAAAAACTACCCTAAGGCTTAGGTTGAAGGACCTAACAGAGCGGAAGGCATACCATCACAAGAAGCACTCAAATTACAAGTCCTAATGCTTGAACTAGAAAACTGAGGATAGGTGACCTTACCTGTGTGTTCTACGTCTGGGGTCGATCCCGCAGGGTGCACACCCTCTTCTACTCCTCGTGCTTCAAGACCTGCAAATCAATCAAGACAAATCACACAAACTAGTTGCACAACATGTATATCCTAGATGTCAGTATGTTAGATCATATAATCTCATAAAAATTATCACGAAATAAACCATTACAAGATCATTCAACATGTATAAGAGACATATAACACAAAGACATAAAGAACATAACATAGCTTCTTTTATTGATAATATGTAAAGAGAAAGTGGAGAAATCACTTGAGATATTCCACGAGTCGAAGCGAAACCGTCTTTCGGATCCATCCAGCCCTAGCCTCACAAATCTTCTTCCATAACAGGTGCACAAAGGATGTCACATAAAGAGGGGGTGAACATCACAAGGAAACAAGGGTTTCCTAAACCTAGGAAGTGCAGGACGCACATGGATATATCAGACTTGATCATGGCTATAACAAGCTATAGTATCAATAACATTCTTTCTCTCCCCCCTTAGGCCTTTTCCTTAAGGTGTATTGATACTTCCTCAAATCAGTTTTTTCAGTTGGGAAACAGTTTGGCCATGAGATGGTGTAGGTAGGCTACATGTAAAACCCATAAACCCCGCCCAATTAATAGGGATTTATTATTTTTTTAATATTTTATATTTTATACGCAGGTCAGATATGAGTGGACCTATGTCTGCAAGCGTAAAATTTTGGGTAGAGTCGCGTATGGAATTCAAAACACTGTTTTTTAAGAAGTTGACCAAGTCTAAATGGAAAGGGCTTCCCAAGGCCATTGCATAAGTCATCACGTATATAGAGGTGATAAATGATGCTATAAAAAATGCCCCTAATATATGAGGTCAAAAGGGGTACATGATGGTCGAAATGTATTATGTGCATAAGAAAGAATCTTGCGAGGACTAGAGAGGACTTCACCAGATTTTAGCCTGCCAAAAACTAGTGAAAGAAATAAGAAAGAAAGCTTATGTTTGAGGCAGACATACCCATGCTCAGTGAAAGAAAAGCATGTTCGCACATCAAGTATGGAGCGTGTTGTGGCTCATTTGCATTTACTTTTGAAATATTTCTCAAAACACCAAAAAAGCATATATGTTAGAAGATGTAATTTTTTTTTTGTATGCCGAAAAAGAATTTTCGATTTATATGTTAGTGTATTAAAATTATGTGCGAAGATGTGAAGGTAGGTCCCTTGGTAGGACCTCTTATCACAATCAGAGTTCAAGAAAAAACTTTTCCATATTCATTTGTTACCACTCTCGACCACCGATGCGATATTAAATGGGGCCCTCCCCGCCACGTCACCTCTTCTCCCCGTATATCACAACTTCAAAATTCCATTGTTGATCTCCAATCCCCAATATGTTATGAATGATGATATGCGATAAGTTTTATTTTGCGAATTGCGATTTGCGATCAGCCCCACTTCCACTTGCCACGTCATCCCTACCTTTATCGCATATCGCACATCGCAAGCTTGGGAGAAATGGCGCTCATGAACCATGTTGGAGTGTCGAAATGTGAAGTGAAACAAGGGTCGGACGCGATAGTTTTCAAAGGAAAATTTGAATTGATTTAAAGTCCAGGATTATGTGCAGTTGCGTTGTTTTATGAAGAAACGTGAACACGGGCAGTAGACTCGGGTAACACCTGACCACATGCAAAACAATGTTGTATGCCTTGTGCCTTGTAAATAAACAGAAGCTTGAACACAACAGTGGTGGAATCAGGTAAGTGACCCAACACAGAGCAAAGGAGAAGAGAAGACGGAATGCTGCGGGCACGAGCAAAAGAGGCAGAGTCGGGCAGAAGGGGACATGATAACATTGTTTGAAACGTAGAGGCATAGGAAGAGTCGGGCAAAAGTAGCATATGGTGGCATTGTTGGAAACACAACTTGGTCAAGTCGAGAAAATATGCATTATTGTAGAACTATTCAAATACCACATCAGAAACAAAAAAGACATGACAGCAAGCAGAAAAGACAAGTATTGAACTATGGAATAAATGTAGGACAAGGATATCTGATCTGTTAGGGAGACACATCAACACTTCAGGGAGATGCATCAACAACAAATCAAATTCAACCAAAAGAATAATATTTTAAGTTTTAATTTGTTTTCTTTGTTTGTTAAGATCAAAGCTATAGTGATGTCCTCAATTGCAATGTAATAAGTAGTTTTAACAGTTTAGGTAGTCGAAGTAGTTTCAAGAAGTTCTAGCAGTTACAAACTGTTTTTGATGTATTTAAGAAAGATAGATAGAAAGAAGAGGGGTTCTGAGTTTTGATTCTCTGGAAGACTAAAACTTTGGTACTTCTTTTTTTGATGGGTGAATGAAAGAAGCAACAAGTTTCCTGCAATAGTTGATGGTGATTTGTGTTTCTTGTGTCATTTTATGTTGTTTCTTCCTTGAATTAAGTGAAGTAAAGAAGCAACTGGTCTCTGATTTACGTTTGTAAGTAAGAGTTAAATATTCTTAATAAGCTCTCCTTCACTCCAACTCCTCTCCCTTCACAAATTCTCTCTGGAACTTAAAAGTAATAGATTATGTGTTTACAACATATTATTTTGAGTTTCCTCTCTCTCCATGAATTCTCTTTGAAACTTAAAAGTAATAGTTTCTATGTTTACAACATATTACTTTGAGTTTCCTCTACAGTTCTTCTTTTCCATTCAGATATCAGCAGTTAATGGAATTGTAGAGTCTTTCATTATACTAGATTATTAAGGGTTTAAAAGAATTAGTTTCCAAAGGGATTGAATGAAGACCACATGATATAATTACTTTTGTGACACATTTTTTAAAAATTTCTTAAGCAATGATTCCTTTCCACAGCCAAGGAATTGTCTCTTAAGATACAACATTTTCTAGCGCCGTTGCCGAGGATGAAGAGACAAAGTTTATTTTCCCTGGGTTTTTCACATTATTTCCTCTCATTGTTCAATGAGGTGGAAATATTTGGTTGTGTTTGTTATTCTTAGAATTCTGGCTTACAAAAGGGCTCACACAAGGTCGAATACCTCACAGTAGAAGGTCCCTACTTTTTCAGACCCTGAAAGATTGGTCTCTAAAAGGGTTCGGAAACCCAAAACCGCCTCAACACCTAGTCCTACACTGTCTGCTCTTGACAGTAGTTCTAGTAATCCTTTGTTTGAAGATATCTCTAAAGTACTTCCTTTCTTGGAACAAGATTCACCTTTCACACTAATTTATTTTCAAGAACCTAAGTTGGAAGAACACTCCTTTGAGTCTGTTTCCTTTAATTTTACTGAAGCTCAACAAACTCCAGTTGTTGGTCCCTCTTATCTCTCAACCCACTCCCATATCAATTTTACCTCCACCTCCGTTCATTTTCACAACAGGTTCATCGATTGCATCTAACCAAGGAACAATCAATCAAGGTGAAAACATGGCATCGCCAGCCTTTTTGTTGAACAAATATGCCCCACTTAACCTTCCACAACCAATGAATGTGATGCCTCAATAGTATCTTAAATTAATCCCATGTTTTACTAGAGAAGATGAAATAACTGCAAAAAAACACTTGCCTGTGTTTTGTAATTTTGCTGAAAATCTGAATGTAGAACATCTTGATGTTGTAATGAGGCTTTTTGTTCAATCTCTGGATGGAGAGGCTAGAAAGTGGTTTAAGGGATTGCCAAATAATTCTATTAATACATCGGAAGAATTGGAAAATCAATTCACTCAGAGATGGGGTGAAAAAAGGGATCATGTAAATTCACTAACAAAATTCAATGCAATCAAAAGAAAACCAGATGAAAATATATCAGATTTTATCAAAAGATTCAATAAATTGTATGACAGTTTTCCTGTAGAAATGAAGCCCCCTCCTTTTGTAGAAAAGGTGGTTTTTGCTAGGGCTTTTGAAGCCGATTTTAGTTTCACACTTAGAGAAAGGAGATCCCCTACTCTAGAGCATATACAAACAAATGCCTTAGAAATTGAAGCTAATATGACTGCAACTGGGAAGGTGAAAAGGAAACAACCAGTCCAAGAGAAGGGGAAAGCAAAAGAAGAATCATCACAAGATCAAAGAATTGAAGATATGACAAAGGCGATAAATTTTTTGTTAAATAAGCTAGTTAATATGGAATTGGAAAGTGAAAACTCCCAAAGACAAGTACAACAAAACCGAGGAAGATTTAACCCTCAATTCAAAAGACAACCCCTGCACATTTTGCAGAGGGAAAGAACAGATCAAGACCAGGTTCAAGCACCATTGTATATAGAAGCAACACCCAGAGAGTCAGCAGAAGATGACCAAAAGGAAGTTGAAGATCAAATATCTGCTATGTACCACAATAGAAGAGGATGAAGAGGAAGATTGCGAAGGAGAATATACTAAAGCTGAAGTATCTTTTGCTGAAGATGAGATGAATGAATACTATAAAAAATTTGTAGATTTTATGCAGGCAGAGTTGCACAAGAATTATAATTTGAGATCAAGGAAAAGATCAAGGCTACAAGACACTAAGGGTGAACAACAAGACCCTGGCCATCATACAATGGCGACTCCACAACAAAAGGACCCTGTAAAACAAGTCAATAATGGGAAGCAACCTGTAAATTTAGTTAATAGAACAAATGTGCAGTAGGGTGAACCTTCCCAGAGAAAATCAATTGATACTAATATTTTGGAGAGAGTTGTTCCTGTACTCGAACAAGCGGCAAATTCTAGAAAGAGTGAAGAAGAACTTGAAAAGTATGTTAAACAAACTCATGCTTTCAGTTTGACAAAAGAGTTTTGGAGAAGGTAAAAATTTAGGTACCTCTTCTAGAATTAGAAAAAATCCCAGTCTACAAGAAAGAAATTTAAGAAATTATTAATCTCACACAGAGTGAAGATATAAGTGACATTGTGAACTTATAAGAAGAGAAGCCAGTGGTCACCTTTGGTCTTCATGTAGAAGAAGTAGATCCTTTTGTTCCACCATTCTATATTTCTCTGTTGCTTCATGATTTTACTCTCCATAATTGTATGTTGGACTCAGGAGCATCCCATAATCTCATGCCGTTGTCTGTTATGAAGGAACTAAACTTGCAGATTACCAAACCTTACAGGGATCTGTATTCATTTGATTCCAAAAGGGTGAAATGTGTTGGGTTAATTAAAGATGTAGTAGTTTCTTTGGTGCAAATTCCAGCAAAGAGTATAGTCATTGATGTAGTTGTTGCTGACATTCCAGCCAAGTTTAGAATGCTCCTGTCAAGATCTTGGGGAGTAAAGTTAGGAGATGTTCTAAAAATATATTTTAGTTATGCTATCATTTCCGTTTTCAATGGGGAAGAAAGGGGATTGTACAGGGAAACAAGGTCCGTGAATACCACTACCAAGAAAGATGTAGGAAATTCCCCTATTTATAGTCAAGAAACAAAAGATCTTTCATGTTTCATGCTACATGAAGATGCAGAATTTGCTGAAGACACAGGGAAGAAACTCTCTGCAACAACTGTAAATAATGAACAACATTCAAAGAAGATTTGGAAATGCTATTTTGATGGTGCCTACTCCAAGGATGGCACAGGAGCTAGATTCTTGTTGATATCACCAGAAAGTAACCTCATGCCTTTTTCTTTTAAATTAGAATTTGATTCAACAAACAATGTGGCTGAGTATGAAGCCTTAATTTTAAGCCTTCAAGTTGCTAAACAAATGGGAGTTCACTGTATTTCAATTTTTAGTGACTCTGAATTGATAATAAGACAAATTAAAAATCATTGTCGGACCAAGCATCTGAGATTAAGATCATACATAAATGAAGTTTGGGATCTGATATAGAACTATTTTGAAGCCTTCAATCTTCAGTTCATTCCGAGGGAGGGGAATAGGTTGGCAATTTCGTTAGCAGTTGCAGCTAGTACCTTTAAGCCACTAATGAATCCAAGGTTAAAGTATGAGATTGAAATTATACATAAACCCTCTATTCCCGATAATGTGAAACATTGGCAGGTGTTTGAAGATGATGAGAAGATAAATCATTTCTTGACAATGATTGGAAACTTTGAAGATGCTGAGATAGATCAAGAAGAAGAACAGACAGAGCAAAAAGGAGAGATAAGAAACCTTAAGCAGTCAATAGGTGAGCAGAAGATTATCCAATTGAAAGACAATATACTCCCTAAAGGACTAGTTCCCCTTGAAAGACTATTTGATTCTAATGATGTTGCTATTAATTCAAAGAAAATACATCAAAAGGAAGAGATGGAAGATTGTAATTTGGGAACTCAACATGAGCCAAAAATGGTGAAATTATTCAAGGGTGTTCTCAAAAATTATAAAGAAAGATACATTGATCTTTTTAAGAAGTATATGGATATGTTTGCTTGGTCATATGAAGATTTGAAAATGTATGATAAAAACATAATACAACATAAGATCCCATTGAAAGAAGGAATTAAACCACATAGACAAAAGCTCAGACAAATTAATCCATAATTGTTAGCTCCAATTGACAAGGAAGTGAAGAAATTGCTGCAAGGAAAAATCATAGTTTCTCTTAGATATTTGGATTGGATTTCTAATCTAGTTCTTGTGAGGAAGAAAAGTGGAGAGATAATATTGTGTGTAGACTTAAAGAATTTCAATAGAACATCTCTAAAGGATAATTATCCTTTACCTAAGATGGATTATGTCTTACAAAAAGTGACAGGAGCTTACAGGATGTCCATGATTGACAGATTCTCTGGGTATAATAAGGTGGCATTGGATAAGGAAGATAAAAAAAAGACACCTTTCACAACCCCCTAGGGTACTTTTATGTATGCAAGAATTCCATTTGGTCTTATAAATGCAGGTGTGACTTTTCAGAGGGCCATGGACATGGCGTTTGTAGGTGACAAGTATGTGGTTATATATCTGGATGATGTAACAGTTTTCTCAGGGTCAGATGATGAACACCTGGAACATCTGCAAAAAACTTTTGAAAAATGCAGGAAGTTTGGTCTGTCACTAAACCCCAAGAAATCTTTGCTTGCCTTAGAAGAAGATAAATTATTGGGCCACATAGTTTAAAAACAAGGAGTGAATATTGATCCAGCAAGGGTGGAAGCAATTCAAACATTTCCTTTACCCATAAGCAAGAAATATATTCAGAGATTTTTGGGAAAAATAAACTTTCTAAGAAGATTTGTACCAAACTGTGCTGAGATTGTGAGAAATATAACTGACATTTTGAAGAAAAATGCAGAAATGAGATGGGATAAAGAAGCAAGAGAAGCATTTTCTAGAATAAAAGAAGCACTCCAGGAAGCTCCTGTTCTAATAGGTCCTAATTATCAAAAGGTATTTCAAACATTTTCATTTGCTTCTCCCACTACTATTGCTGCTGCATTATTGCAGAAAATTGAGGATAATAAGGAGCAGCTAGTGGCATTATTCAGAAAAGTTCTTAGAGATGCTGAGCTCAAATATAACATTTTGGAGAAACAAGTGTATGCATTGGTCAAAGCACTCAAAGCCTTCAAGACTTATGTGTTACAATCCCAAATAACCGCTTATGTACCTAATTCTACGATTAAGGACGTGCTGGTTCAAAGTGATGTTGAAGGAAAAAGAGGAAAAGGGATAGCTAAAATCCAGGAGTATGATTTGGACATTAAACCCACCAAGTTAATTAAAGGATAGGGTTTAGCAAAGTTGCTAACAGAAAAAAAATTTCAAGCATTGGGAATTAACCTCCTGGCACCAGTAGATGGAGCTGACAATGAAGAAGATCGGGATAAGCCCAAAACAGGTATTCAATACAAATTTTTGTGTTCATATTGGTATAAAGGTGTTGTTCATTACTTGTGTTCCTTTTCTTGTCCATCTTCACTAAATAGAACCAAATATAGAGCTCTCAAGCTTAAATCTCAACCACATGTCATAGTAGAAGCAAAGTTGTACTGGAAAGATCCTGTTGGTATTTTACTGTTGTGTTTAACTGAAGGTGAATCCATTGAAGTTATCAAGGAATATCATGACAATCTCTGTGGAGGACATTATAGTTGGAAGGTCACAACACATAAATCCTCAAGTCAGGTTTTTATTGGCCTACACCGTTCACTGATGTGTACAGACTGGTCAGAAGTTGTCAGAAGTGTCAATTGTTTGCAGAAAAGAAGAGACTTGCTCCGTTACCTCTCATTTCAGTATTCATGGAAGAGCCTTTCTGGCAATGGGTACTGGAATTTATTGGAGAGATCAATCCACTATCAAGTGGGTAGTTCAAATGGATTCTAACTGCTACTGATTTCTTCACAAAGTGGGTTGAAGCAATCCCCACAAAGAAAGCAAATGACCAAGTGGTGATGAAATTTCTGGAGGAGAACATATTCAGTAAGTTTGGCTGTCCAGTCAAGATTGTAACTGATAATTCTTAGGTATTTAATTATGCTCGATTCATTAATTTCTGTCAAACATATAATGTAATTTTTTCACATTCCATAGCCTACCATCCACAAGGGAATGGATTGGCAGAGTCTTCAAATAAGACATTGGTCAGGAATCTATAGAAAACAATCACTGAAAATAAAAAAGACTGGGACTCAAAATTAAAAGTTTCTTTTTGGACAGTTCGAGTAACTACTAGGAGGTCCACTGGAAAATCACCTTTTGAGTTGGTATATGGAACTCAGGCATTGTTTCCTAGTCAGTTGGACAAACTAGTGATTGCTTTCCTTCAAGAAGCTCAGGAAGAACCTAATGCTCTGGTAAGAATAATGAATAATGTGATTGAGTTAAATGAAAACAGAGACAAAGTTAGAGATAATTTGATTACTTGTCAGGAAAAAATGAAGTCTATTTTTGACAGGAAGGCGAAAGAAATCCTCTTTCATGCAAGAGATTCAGTACTGAGATGGGACACTAGGAGGGAGGATAAAGGAAAGCATGGTAAATTTGACCCTCTCTAGTATGGTCTGTACATAATTTCTGAAGCCAGATCAAACAATGCTTTCATCCTAGAAGATTTAGATGAAGAATCTCTGCAGCTGCTTGTGAATGGGCAGTATTTGAAGCATTATTTTGAGCATTAAAAGTCAGCATTCCACCATTGTAAATACCAGATTTCTCATCCTTCATATGTCACCAAGTAATATTTGACACCATGCCCAATGGATAAGGCACTAATCTGCGGTTCTTAACGCTTTCATGGAAAAAAGCATTGTCCCTAGGTGGAGCCAGATATTGTGGCTCATTTGCATTTACTTCTGAAATATTTCTCAAAACACCAAAAAAAGCATATATGTTAGAAGATGTAATTTTTTTTTTGTATGCCGAAAAAGAATTTTTGATTTATATGTTGGTGTATTAACATTATGTTCGAAGATGTGAAGACGGGTCCCTTGGTAGGACCCCTTATCGCAATCATAGTTTGCGAAAAATATTTTCCATATTCATTTGTTACCACTCCCGACCACCGATGCGATATTAAATGGGACCCTCCCTGCCACATCACCTCTTCTCCCTGTATATCACAACTGCAAAATTCCATTGCTGATCTCTAATCCCCGATATGTTATGAACGCCAATATGCGATTTGCGATAAGTTTTATATCGCCGATTGTGTTTTGCGATCGGCATCACCTCCACTTGCCACGTCATCCCTACCTTTATTGCGTATCACACATCGCACATTGCAAGCTCAAGAGGAATGGCGTTCATGAACCATGTTGGAATGCCGAAATGTGAAGTGCGACAAGGGTCGGACGCGATAGTTTTCAAAGGAAAATTTGAATTTATTTAAAGTCCAAGATTATGTGCAGTTGCGTTGTTTTATGAAGAAACGTGAACACAGGCAGTAGAATCAGGTAACACCCGACCACATGCAAAATAGTGTTGTATGCCTTGCGCCTTGTAAATAAACAGAAGCTTGAACACAACGGTGGTGGACTCGGGTAAGTGACCCAACACAGAGCAGAGGAGAAGAGAAGACGGAACGCTGCGAGCACGAGTAGAAGAGGCATAGTCGGGCAGAAGGGGACATGATAACATTGTTTGAAACGTAGAGGCATAGGCGGAGTCGAGAAAAAAGAGCATATGGTGGCACTGTTGGAAACGTAATAGCTGGGTCAAGTCGGGCAAAGATGCGTTATTGCAGAACTATTCAAACACCACATTAGAAACATAAAAGACATGACAACAAGCAAAAAAGACAAATATTGAACTCTGGAAGAAATGCAGGGCAATGATGTCCAATCTGTCAGGGAGACACATCAACACTTCATGGAGACGCATCAAAAAGAAATTAGATTAAGCAAAAAGAATAATATTTCAAGTTTTAATTTGTTTTCTTTGTTTGTTAAGATCGAAGCTATAGTGATGTCATCAATTGCAATGTAATAAGTAGTTTTAATAGTTTAGGTAGTCGAATTAGTTTCAAGAATTTCTAGTAGTTACGAATTGTTTTTGATGTATTTAAGCAAGATAGAAAGAAAGAAGAGGGGTTTTGAGTTTTGGACCTCTGGAAGACTAAAACTTTGGTACTTCTTTTTCTGATGGGTGAATGAAAGAAGCAGCAAGTTTCCTGCAACTGTTGATGGTGATTCGTGTTTCTTGTGTCATTTTATGTTGTTTCTTCCTTGAATGAAGTGAAATAAAGAAGTAGCTAGTCTCTGATTTACGTTTGTAAGTAAGAGTTAAATAGACTTAATAAGCGCTCCTTCACTCCAACTCCTCTCCCTCACAAATTCTCTCTAGAACTTAAAAGTAATAGATTCTATGTTTACAACATATTATTTTGAGTTTCTTCTCTCTCCATGAATTCTCTCTGAAACTTAAAAGTAATAGATTCTGTGTTTACAACATATTAATTTGAGTTTCCTCTACAGTTCTTCTTTTCCATTCAGATATCAGTGGTTAATGGCATTGTAGAGTCTTTCATTATACCAGATTATTTAGGGTTTAAAAGAATTAGTTTCCAAAGGGATTGAACGAAGACCACCTGATATAATTACTTTCGTAACACATTTTTAAAAAATGTCTTAAGCACTGATTCCTTTCCACAGCTAAGGAATTGTCTCTTAAGATACAACTGAGCAGATCCAATATGTATACAAGTATAACTGAACTATAAAGTACATAGTGAATCATTTGATCACTGCCCGGAAGTACATATCGAAATCATGTCCAAGTATCACATATAGAAGATTGATCAATGATGCTGCAAAAATATCTGATCATTGAAGTCACAGCTGAATCTCCAAGTACCAAATCATGAGTGGTGGAAAAAATGGTACTGCATGCAACTCATGTGCCAACATACAGGATGTTGCTGTAATGAACTGCAACATATAAGGGTGGATGGTGTCATTGGTAGAAAACTGAAGTAGTTGTCAAAGTGAACCAAAACATGCTGATGCAAACTCGGGGACTTCACCGATCACTATGGCACAATTCTACACAATGGGAATAAATGAGCTGAGGTCGACCATGTGAGAAATCGTTTGATTACCGGTCATTGATGTATATCGTTAACAAACACGAGACAACTCATCGATAATGATGATGAGAGTCAAGGTGCCCCAATACAATCTAACAAGTGCAAATAAATGAGTTGAAGTCGAACACTTGAGAGAATCTACTAATCAGAAGACATTGATGTATTGTCATTGTTGATAGCGAAGGAATCTGCCACTGATGACTGCAAACCCTAAGGTATTGACAAAAGGACTCTAGACCTTATTCCCAGAGCAATGAGTCAGAGTCGATGGGAAAATATATGCTGAAAGGAAAGCATTAAGGCATCCCACATAAATCCAGCGGAGTGTAACCTACAGGCCAAAATTTGGAAGGAATCAGACGAAGAAAAGTGAAGTAACCAACCCGAAGCACGTTTCCGGTATGCACAAAATGTAGCTAGCGCATGGCAGAAACCCTCTGAACCAACCAATAATGAAAGCTGACAAAAAGGCGAGGAATCTACCAATGGGGTCAAATGGAAACCAAGGAACTGCACAAATCCCATGTGTGATAATGTAAGCTGAAGTCGAACACAAGGGAAATCGTTCAGTCAAAGATCCATGGTGTTGATCAAATGATGAGCACAAGGTCACTGATAAATGATGTAAATAGGGCCAGGGAGTGGCTCTAGGTTTACTCTCAGAGAAATTTGTCAAACTTGATAAGAGACAACCCCGCCGGAAAGAAGTCAATGGAGACCTTCTCAAACTAGCACGAGCAAAGGATAGTTGATGTGATAGAACAAGACTCTGACAGACCAGGATGGACAACTAAAGAATGAGTCAAGAGACACTGCAGAGAGGCCGAATAAAGTTTACTTCCCTTGAACAAAAGCACGACTCATTTTGACTATGGCAGCATATGATAACTTTGTATAAGTTTGTCATGCAGGAGGCATGAACAAACGCTTCATATGATTGGAAGAGATAACCAACCAGGGGAGTACTGACTCAATAAAAAGGTTATGACTTCTCCTAAGTCAAAACTAAACCCATCCCAAAATGGAGAAAAGACTTAGCTTTTTCTATGCTTTGTTCAAGGGCGACACAACTGACTCTTTAGCTGCCATCAAATGTGGAAGTAATGTCCCAATCCCACTCTTTTTGGGATATTTGATTTTTTTTGTCTTTTTCATAATTAAAAGCCTGAAAAAAGAATAAAAGAATGCCTATAATACAATGGATAGAACGAGTGTTGGTAAACATGTACCCTAGTTCCTGGGATAGGAACAATCCTATGCTCAATGCAAGGTGGCGAAAACTTGTAAGTGACACTCAGAGGAATGTTCCATCCATGGGCAAAGGTGTCAAGTTGTGAAGGCTAAGTGATTGCATGGCTGAATTTGCAGAAAGACATGGTCAAAAGATGGCTTAAACAAAAATCCAAATGAAGCCGGCTAAAGGCAAAGATATACAAATGGTCAATATGCAATGCATCGAAACAAGTCAACAACAAAATGGGAGCCTCTAGGGTATAATGCCAGAAAAAGACAGTGAAGAAGAAGAAGAATGGAGCTTCAACGCATAATTCATGGCGGGACTAAAGAGGACTCCCAAGCCTACACAATTTGCAGCATAGGAGACATATTACAATCCAGAGCAGAATGGTGTGGCAGAAAGGAAAAACATGACTATTTTCGAAGCAACAAGGGAAATGCTATATGACCAAGAAATGCCCAAATTTCTGTGGGTTGAAGCTTGTAATACAACTGTCTATGTTTAGAACAAGACTCTTCACACTACATTGGGAAAGATCACGCCTGAAAGTGTCTTCACTGGCAGTAAGCCTGAAGTGAGTCACTTTAGGATCTTCGGCAGTACAACTTACTGTCATGTGCCCAGTGAGAAGAGGAAGAAGGTGGAAATGACTACAAAAAAAGGGTATCTGATAGGATACAACGAGAATGAAAAGGCATATTGTGTCTACATTCCTGAGAGTAGGAAATTCGTAGTGCGGAGGTATGTTAAATTCATGGAGGAGAAGGCCTTCAGAAGATCCTGCGAGTTGCTTTCTGCTATGCAATCTGAGGAGGAGCCTCTGGTTCAGCCCCAACAACCAGCGACAGTTGCCTCTCCAAGGCATGTGGATCTAAGAGTCGTTCTCCCAATGTTGGGGGAGAGAGGGAGAGCTGGTAAATATGCCCACCACCAATGGAAGAACGAGTAGGGAACTACGAAAGATTTTGAAAGATGCAAAAGACTTTGTCGGAGTCCCCCAAAATGAGAAGAGACAACATAAGCAACTTGAGAGGTATCAAGCCTTGGTTGCTCAATTCAGAAAACCTTCCATTTTTCGGGAAGCAGCTCAGCACCAGGTGTGGGTAGATGAAATGGTGGAAGAGTACAGTTCCATTATGATGAATGATGTATGGGAAGTGGTCCCCAGACCTCAGGAGAGATCAATTGTAGGATCAAGATGGATCTACGAGATCAAATATGCTTGAAATGGAAGCATCAAGAAATTTAAAGCCAGGTTTGTGGCTAAGGGGTATGCTTAAAAGGAAGGGATCAATTATGAAGAAACCTTCGCCCCAATAGCTAGATACACCTCTATCAGATCCGTGATATCCCTTTCTGCGCATATGGGATGGGAAATTCACCAGATGGACGTCAAGATGACATTCCTAAATGGAGTGATAGAGGAAGAGGTGTATATAGAACAGCCAAAGGGCTTCGAGACACATTATCAGAAGACTCATGTGTGTAGACTAAAGAAAGAATTGTATGGACTGAAGCAAACTCCTAGAGCCTGGTATGTTTGAATTGACAACTAGTTGCAGAAAATGGGATTCGTCAAGAGTGAAACAGATCCCAATCTCTTCTATATAAGAGTGAGGAGTGAGCCTCCGATACTGGTTTTATATGTAGATGATCTATTCTTCACAGGATCATCAAGGCTCATCACAGACTACAAGAAGAATTTGGATGAGGAATGTAGGAATTTATAGGGTAAGTTCCTTAGATCAAGAACCAAAGGTCATTGCTCACAAACAAATCACAAATCAGTACACCAGTATAATCATGTGGTTAAAACCCTCAAAGAGGGAAACAGTCCACGACCTGAGCCAATGCGGCCACTTCAAGCAATTTATTAATATAAAAATAAAAGTTACATATGTTTCTCTCATAAAAGGTTACAGGACAAATGAACCTCCATGCTCTTTAAATAGAGATCATGGACCAATCGGGTGTTAAGCCACGGATCAAGTGTCGTTAATACCGAGGAGAGAGATAACTGTCGGATCACTACAAATCGTGACCGTCGGATTATAAGTTACAAATGTATATGGTAAAGAAACACACTTTACCTAACTCTACACTAGACTAAGTTATTCTTAACTATTTCCTATGTGTTGGAATATCCTAACATCCCCCCTTAATAACAACTTGGGATAGGATTGAAGGATTTACAAAAGTGACACAATAGGAGCCTATTTCCTATGTGTCGAAATATCTTAACATCCCCCCTTAAGAACAACTTGGGATAGGATTGAAGGATTTACAAAAGTGACACAATAGGAGAAGGAAGGAAGCATTAGAGCCTATCCCCCCTTAATGACAATTTTCTTGAACTCCAAGCATGGATAGAAGTTTGGTAAACTTCGCTTTTGTGAGAGCCTTTGTAAAGATATCGACTACTTGATCATTGGTTGGACAATATTGCACTTCAAGAACACGATCATGAATGAGCTTTCTGATTAAGTGTATGTGGAATTCAATGTGTTCCATACGCTGATGCTGAACTAGATCTTTACATAATTGAATGACACTCTGATTATCACACCAAAGTGTAGTTGGATGCTGCTGATGAAGACCAAATTCAGACAAGTTCTGACGAAGCCACATGGCTTCCTTACTAGCTTCAACTGCACCACGATACTCTGCTTCTGCTGAAGAAAGAGAGATGGCACTTTGTTTCTTACAAGACCAAGTAATAGGTCACAGACAAAGGTACCCTGATGTCCTGTGGTGTTTCGATAGTCGGGGTCACATTTGATGAGAATCGGTCGACAATCAACGATAGAATGTCACCTTGTGTCAGATCCCAATGAAGCCACATGCCTCAAATATGTCAAGTATTCTTTTAAGTTGCTTTACAGTGACTTTCGTGAGGTGATTGCATAAGTAGAAACGTAAGGACAACGATAAAGGAAAAGGTCGGGACGAGTATGGATTGAATGATTTACTGTAAGTTGACAATATAAGGTAGCATCAACTTCAGGGGTAGTACAAGTGACTTGACTCCAGGGCCCGAAAGGAGAAGGGCAGCTTAGGTCTTCCATGTGGTGGTGTGAAGATCACGGGTATTTGGATTGAGAGAGCGTAATGCCTATGAAAAATTAACTCGGATTGCAAGACTTGAAGACCAAGGAAATAATGCAAGTGTCCTAAGTCTGTCATTTCAAAATTATTTTTGAGGCTAGACTTCACATGGTTTATATGGTTTGGATCATTACCAGTAAGGATAAGATCATCAGCATAAAGAACAAGGATAGTGAAGGACTTACCCACTTTCTTGGCGTAGACAACGTTGTCAGAATGAAACCTAGAAAAGCCATTATTTAAAAGAAATATATCCATTTTGGCATACCAAGCTCGAGGAGCTTGTTTGAGACCATAAAGAGACTTCCTAAAGCGACAAACAAGGCTAGAGTCATTTTAGCTAAAGCCAGGAGGTTTTTCCATGTAGATTTCTTCATGCAAATATCCATGTAAGAAGGCAGATTTAACATCCATCTGAAGGAATTCCCATTTAAAAGAGCTAGCAAGGGAAAGAACAAGGCAGATAGAATTCATTTTGGCAATAGGGGAGAAGGTTTCAATATAGTCAATGCCTTCAACTTGTGAAAATCCTTTAGCGACAAGACGAGCTTTATGTCTATCCACTTTTCCATAGTGCATACGTTTTGTAAACCCATGTACACATCTGACGGATTTCTTCCTTTGGAAGAGAGAACAGAATCCCAAGTATCATTTTCACCGATAAGGAACGATATTCTTCATTCATAGCTTCATCCCAATCGGTGATCTCTCTCTGAGTTTTGGATCGGGATTCTGTAGAACTTGAACTTGATAAGAAAGAAACACTCGGGCGAGAACGATGCATTTGTCGATGCGGGGGTCAGTACTTGAAAGACTTCTTTGCATCCTTGATAGAGTGGACCCATCTTGGAAGCAGTGGAGTATAAGGAACAATATCAAGAGGTGGAGGAGGATTTTCATCCTCGCTATCATCATCTGAACTAGAAGGAATTCTATTAAAAATAGAAGAGAGAGAGAGAGGTGGCACATATGCCGAATCAGGCTTGCGGGCCAAAGGTGGCACACTCGCCGAACTGGGCTCGCAGGCCGATATATTTTCATCAAATTTTACATCTCTTCTAATGATTATATTTTTTGATTTTGGTTGAAGAAGTCTATATCCTTTGACATCTTCAAAATATCCAACAAAAATGCATTTTTCACTCTTAGGTTCTAAGGCTTTATGTTTCGCATCTGGAATATGGGCCCAAGCATCACTTCCAAAAACACGAAAGTGACTTACATCTGGTTTGATTGAGCTCCAAGCTTCTTCTGGAGTTATATTCTTTAAAACCTTAGTAGGAGTGCGATTTACTATGTAATTTTCACTGTTAATGGCTTCTGCCCAAAAATTGAGACCAAGTCCTTTAGATTGAAGCATACAATTAACCATTTCTTTTAAGGTGCGATTCTTCCTTTTAGCTACACCATCTTGTTGTGGAGTATATGGAATAGTATGTTGAAATTGAATGTCATGCTCAGTGCAGAAGTTGATAAATTTTTTGTTAACATATTCTCCTCCATTGTCTAATCTTAACTTAAGAATTTGATGTCCATATTGTTTCTCAACAAAGGCCTTAAAGGCCAAGAACATGTTAAAAACTTCACTCTTGAGTTTTAAGAATTATACCCAAGTGCGTCTGGAAAAATCATCAATGAAAGTTAAGAAGTACTTGCAACCAGAGAAAGAAACAACAGGAAGTGGACCACATAAATCACTGTGCACAAGCTGCAAAGGGGCTGAAGCATGACAAGAGGCATGTTTGTCAAAAATATCCTGAAGATGTTTTCCGAGTACACATCCAGAGCAAACACCATCTCGACAAGATACCATAGGATGACCCGTCATCATATTTTCCTTACATAGAGTTTGAAGAGAGAAATAGTTTAAGTGACCAAATCGCTCATGCCAAAGTTTGCTCACTTCATCATTATGAGCAACAAAAACAGAGGGAGGACATGATGACCCAAAGTTGTCAAAATTATACAACCTTGCGGAATCATCAACAATGCCAGTAGCTAAAATATGTTTAGGATCTTTGAGGTCCTTGATTACAACATCATGAGGTGAGAATTCTACTATTTTCCCTTCACCTGAATGAGTTATCTGATAAACAGATAGAAGGTTGCATGACAAGGTAGGAACACATAGTACATCTTTAAATTGACCATTATCTAGATGAATGGTTCCAGATCCTTCAACACTAAAAGATCTATCATCACCAACATAAATATGTTTGGTGTTACAATCATTTAAAGAAGAAAACATGGATTTATTTTTGAATGAGAATGAGAAGAGAAGATACATTTAATGCATAACCAGATCTTGATGCTTAACAACCACAAGTAGAAAGTGCCATTCCTGAAGATGAAGGTGAAGAGTGCTCCAAATTGATGTTGTGCTTCTGCATTGTTGCTTCTAAGACTTCCATCTTCTTCAAACATTTGGACTCTATATGGCCATCACGATTGCAAAATTTGCAATGTCTATCTATCTTCTTTCCTTTGTTTTTATTTGCCTTATCATTTTGGTGAGTTGCTTTTTCAGTTTGCGGCTGAAATTGCTTAGGACTCTTGTTTGCTTTCGAACCATACCTTTTAGGATACTGCTTCTTGGGATTCTTTTGATATGATTGTTGTTGGGCTGCTAAGGCTTTCTTAGAAGCATTTCCAGAAGTGACAAGACCAAGGTGTAAGAGTTTTTCTTGTTCTCTTATCAAAGAATCCATAGGCATCAAAAGATGGGTTCTTGTAGGTGGTTCCTGAAAAATGATGGCTTCTCTAGTGGAATGGAAGGCGGAAACAAAAATAGAGTATGCAGGGCCAAGCTTAGTAAGAATGCAATAGATGAGGCTACCATGTTCCTTTTTGACCTGACAACCTTCTAAAAGAACTCTAAGGGTCTTGAATTTGGACAAAAAATCTTCAATAGAGGAGAAATTATTGGGGTCCAAAATGCTTTGACTCATTTCAAGGTACAATTGGTAGTGATTTGATTTTGAATGCCAAAGACAGTATTTAGCTTGTCCAAGGCTTCATGAGGGGTGTCAATGTCAAGGATATGAAATCGAAGATCTTGAGCAATGGACATTCCTATCAACTCTCATGCTTGATCTTGTTTATTTTCCCATTTAGCGACTTTATCATCATCAGAAGGTTTAGTTTCATGTCCTATGGCTATTCTATAAAGCCCTTTACTTCTAAGTATATCTACCATGTGAGGTAGCCATTGGAAATAATTTGTGATGTTAAGAATAATCGGGCATGCACTTTCCATTTAAAAAAAAAACTGAAGCTGAGAAAAACTGAAACTAGCTGCTTCAATGGAAAGATCTCGAAAAAATAGGTTGATTAAAAGAAATCGGCTCTAAAAACGGCTTCCGGATGAAGAAGTTATGCCTTTTTGAAAAAAACGAGTTGAAGATGCCGAATAGTTATGGGAACGAGATGAAGTGTGACTTTTTAAAAAAAATTCCGCCCCTTTTAACAAAAACTTTTTACAAAAGAAACTTGAGAAAGAGACTTGAACCCAAGACCTCTATTCTCATAAACTAACTTCTCACCAAGGAGATAGTAAAAGGATTCTGTAATTGTTTGAAAGAAGGAAGGGGGTGGGGGGTTTACTCTTCGTTGTGCGTGCCTTTTCTTGCACAAAAAACACAAAAAAATGAGCCAAAAAAAATGAAAAGAAAGCCTTATGACATATTGTTAGGTTTTTTGTTACCCTTACCGACAACTATCTATTTTTCCACTATTTCTGATTTCCCGATATCGCACAAAGATGCGGGGAAAGAACATACATAGCAAAAAAAAATCCCTTCCTCCTATTTCTGATTTGCAGAGATCCACACAGCGCAGAGCAAGAGCATACACAGAGAAGAGGGTATAGATCGGGGAAATAAATAAAACCTAAAACCAAAATAAACAGAGGGAACCGAAATAAGAACTAAGCAGAACTTTTAACAAATAAAACTGCAAAACATATACTTTATACCTCCAGATCTAAACTGACATAACTTGGGCAACCAGAAACCTTTTCGCATGAAACGAAAGGCATTACTCACTGTAACAGATGCTCCAGACACAACAAAGCAGTTCTCCAAGCCCAAAAATGTTTAGAAATAGTAGATCTAGAAAACAGTAGTCGCATGCAGTCAAATCGGCTTCGGATTTTGATCAACAACAGATGTGGCCCTAAAAATAGCTCTGATACCATGTAGGAATGTACAGGTTAAGTTCCTTAGATCAAGAACCAAAGGTCACCACTCACAAACAGATTGCAAATCAGTACACCAGTATAATCACGTGGTTAAAACCCTTAAAGAGGGAAACATTCCATGGCCTGAGCCAACGTGGCCACTTCAGGCAATTTATTAATATAAAAAGAAAAGTTACATATGTTTCTCTTATAAACGGTTACCAGACAAATGACCCTCCATGCTCTTTAAATAGAGATCATGGACCAATTGGGTGTTAAGCCATGGATCAAGTGTTGTTAATACCGAGGAGAGAAATAACCGTCGGATCACTACAAATCGTGACTGTCAGATTATAAGTTACAAATGTATATGGTAAAGAAACACACTTTACCTAACTCTACACTAGACTAAGTTATTCTTAACTATTTCCTATGTGTCGGAATATCCTAACATCCCCCCTTAAGAAAAACTTGGGATAGGATTGAAGGATTTACAAAAGTGACACAATAGGAGCCTATTTCCTATTTGTCGAAATATCCTAACATCCCCCCTTAAGAACAACTTGGGATAGGATTGAAGGATTTACAAAAGTGACACAATAGGAGAAGGAAGGAGGCGTTAGAGCCTTGACATGAAGGATCTAGGATAGATGCACTATTTTCTGGGGTTGGAATTTTGGCAGCCGAATGGGGAGATATTTCTTGGTCAAGGAAGATACACTACAAAGATTCTGAAGAGATTTTAGATGGAGGATTGTAGACCCATGACAACTCTAATGATCACCAACTGGAAGAAAATCGACACGTTCGAAGACAATGAGGTTGATCCTACGTTATATAGGGAGGTCATAGGATCGTTGATGTATCTGGTAAACACAAGGCCATACATCTGTTATGTTGTAAATACCCTTAGTTAGTTCATGGTATAACCTAAGAGGGCTTATTGGGCAGCATCCAAGCATGTTCTCAGGTACCTTCAAGGAACAATCGAGCTTGGATTGAAGTACACCAGTAAAAATGATGTCAGGTTGAGTGGTTTCACCAACGCAGATTGGGTTGGGAGGTCAGTAGATCGGAAAATTACTAGTGGGTATTGTTTTAGTCTAGGATTAGGAATGACTTCTTGGTGCAGCAGGAAACAGAAGTCCGTGGAACTGAGCTCAGCAGAGTCAGAGTATATGGCAACCAACACAACTTCGTGTGAGGCCATATGGCTTCGAAAACTGCTGGTGAACCTACTTAAGGAGAAAATGGAAGTGACTAGTATCTTATGCGATAATCAGAGTTGCATCAAGCTCTTTGAAAATCTCGTGTTTCATGATAGGTGTTGTCTAGGTAAATCCCCTCTGCGAATAGAGGCGATCCCTCTAGCCCTAGAGTGGGTCTAGAAACTACGGGAACATACTAACATCTACTTTCCTAGATTGTAAATGAAATTCAGAGCAAGGAAGATGACCTACCTTGTTCTGATACTATGTTGTTGTCTTCCGTCTAGTATTCTTGATCTGTCGCTCTTCTCAAGCTCGATACACGCTGCTACCAACATCCGATTGACTGTACAGGTAGTGAAAATACCACGACAAGCTTAAAAACATGACAAACATAAAGCAATTACAACCTATCTAACTGATCAAGGAATGCTAGAAATCTCATTATAAATGTAAACAAGGGTGGAAGATAAACATCAGATGCATTTTATTATGATAAATACAAGGGGAGTTTACAACCAAGCCTTGATGTTGAGGCTCTCCTTCGGCAGGTTCGTATCCAAACACATTTGTAACACCCTCATACACAAAGGTCCAAGGTCCCACTATGTTCCCAACACACAAAAACAATCACACTCTGCACTATTCTCCCGAAGCTATAATTGCTTCTCCTTTCTATCATCACTAAGGCTGTAGAGCTGAAGGAGGTCTCCTTATATAACAATGGAGGAGGAGGTTATGGGCCCTCAAATAATGGGAAAAGAGCTTATCCTTTGGAGTAGTTCCTATTTCTCGGGAACAAGAAGCCCAAAGGGGAGTTCCTCGACCATATCCTCAAAACAAAGTTTCAGCTCGCCCCCTCGCGAAGCTTCTAGTCATGGAAGCTTCACTTCTATTTAAAAAGCTTTCCAAAAGAGGCTCGGCGTGAGTTCGATATTAAGACATAACGCCGATCGGCGCGGGCCTTAGAGTAAATCTCTGCTATCGGCACGAGTCAGACACTAAGAGAAAGCGCCGACCTTGAAAACCAGGTTTTTATCAGAATCTTCCAGAAAAGTTGTAAAAGGAGATGATTTGGCAGACAAAGTGTGGTTCAGGGGTATGTATTCCATGCTTGGAAAGTACACAAGGGTCATTGTATGGGTCCTCCAAGATAAAGGAATGGGGAGTACAAGGACAGTGACAAATTACTATGTAACAGATGCCCCCTAAAGTATGAAGTCCGAACATGAGTGAGGGGTGAAATGATTTACAAGTACGTGCAAGGAACCAGACGCTGCTGTTGGGAGACCTGCAAATCAAGCATAGATACATATACATAACTAAAATATCTAATGAAAATACATGAATCCATGGTATAGGCGCAAATATACATCAAGAAGAGGATCATGTGAATGGATCCTCGGCATGGACGCAACCCTCCAAATGAAGGGATCATATGAAATAGATCCATGGCATGGGCGCAACCATCCGTACAGAGAGGATCAAAACGAGAGGACCCACGGTATGGTTGCAACCATCAGTCTAAAGAATCATGAATGACTCATCACTCCTCGCAACTTGGACTTTTGTAATTGAAGCCCAGGGTCTTGCGCTCCAACACCACCCGATCAAAGTAAAAATTCCAACATGTGAATAGACGTGTTGAAGTCGAACATGCTAGAAAATCACTTGATTACCAGCCAATGATGTGAACCGTTAACAAGTGTGAGAGAAACCACCCATAATGTCAATGGCACTCAAGGTACTACTAGTACAATCCATGGGATGTGAATAGTGAGTTGAAGTCGAACACCCATGAAATCACTCAATCAAAGGCCAATGATGTGAACCTGTCGTCGAATGCGAAGAACTTGCCATTAGGGCATGCAAGCTCTAAGGTACCAAAAATGAGTCTCTAGATTGAATTCCCGGATAATGAGTTGAAGTCGACAGGAAGTGATCAGTCGAAGGAGGGTCATAATGAATCCCACATCATCGACATGAAATAGAGAAGGTAACATGAGTGTGAATCAAGACTGAAACAGAGGATCATGGAATGTACAAACTGCAGAAGGATTTGCTCTTGAACATATTTTCGACACGACTCCAGAATTTGGTAGCATTTGACTCAAATAGGATCAGAGTTCATGTTGACAAGATTGGTAATCGAATGAGAGGCAAACGGATTTCCCAAACCCATGGAGGCAAAGTGACAGAATGAAGATATCCCAACCCGACACGAACTACAGATAAGTGTCATGTCCAAGAGTGACATACTGCCAACACAACTGATGAAAAACTTCCATTTTCCCCCACCATTTATGGTGAGTACCCCAATTATGTTTGAAAAACAAGCTTGAAGGGGACAACATATGCTTGTGGTGTAAGTCTGTCATTCGGACAAATCCATCCTAGTACATTTTACGAGCCCTAGGAAGGAGGAACTCGGTAACGTCATGGTGACAATTTCTGATGTCATTTAGCTTTAACGATTCTGACAAAGAAATAACTCGACAAATTTTCATGTTTAGAGAGTTTGAAAAGAAGCAGAAAAGAAAACTCCAGCAAATCCCTTTTCGTATGTAGTCTCACAAATCCGAAAATGTAGAAAACAATATCTGGGAGAACCTCTTAGTCGCGATAGGCTAAGGTATTCCTTTTTCGTAAATAATCCATCCTAGCCCGAAAAAGGGGTAAACATATACTGGATAGATATTGTTTCACATCCATTTAACGAGTTCAAAACGACAAGAGTCTCGACAATATTTTCAGTTTTAGAGAGTCAGAAAAGAGCTGAAAGATGACTCCTCCTGGAGGAATGAGTGGTATTATGGGTAGAAACTGGTTCTGGTGATAACATAACTGCTTAGAACAAGTAAAGGTCAAGAGGCTGGCTAACAAGACCACTCATCGTAGCAGTTCCTCAGGAATGGGTAAAACAATCAAGTGAAGGCGTATGATCGGCCAAGTAGATGGTAACGATGGAATGAGAAAACCAAGGCTCATATGGAAAAACAGGCTGATAAAGTGGAAATCACGAGAGTTAAAAAGGGAATGGTTTCATTTTTACACAAGCTTGAAATCAAGAAACTCTACTTGAGGTTGGTTTCATTTTTGCACAAGCTTGAAACTTTGTAGAAAAATATGCTTGAAACCGGTTTCATTTTTACACAAGCTTGAAACAAAGATAAATTATGCTTGGGATTGGAAAAAACGGGCATGCCCCCAGCATGGTGACTCAATTTGAGGTACATGCCCCCCAAGCTTCAGCCCCTATGAAAGGTAAATGGAGTGAAGGTTCAAATTACGAGATCAAGAGAAAGACTCGATTGGGATTTGATGAGATCGTATCAAAGACTCGAATTGAAAAAGAATGTGTTTCATTGTTTTAACGAGGTTGACACATTAAAAGAACTATCCTCATGACCTAATTCATTTTTTAACGAGGTCGACATAGAATACGAACTATCCTCATGACATCTTGTTTCATTTTTTAGGGAGCTTGACACAAGGAAAGGAACTATGCTCCGAGAACTTTTACCATAATGAATAAAAGGTCATGGCTTCCAAGAGGTTTGCATCTGATGGGAGAACAACATCTTGGAAATTGCGATCGAATTCCCCCAATAAACAATACCCGATGGGACAAACACTGGATGAGGGTAACGAACAAGTGGCCACATAATTAACTTGTGGCGGGGAAGATACAACCGGTGGATAAAGATCTGGTAGAGATGATGGTGGGCCAGCTGCCATATCAGGACCAAAGAATGAAAGCTGATCAATGGTCACGATCCGACCTTTGTGTGGAAAACATATCACATGAAAGAGGGAAGAGACAAGTGCACCCATGGCATAAGCATAGTCGTGTCCCAAGAGTAAATTAAAATCAAATGGGCTTGGGACAACCATCATGTCGATACAGATGGTTTTCCCTCCCAAAGTGATCGACAACTTTGGAAGGATCCCTAACGGTTGATTGGTTCCTCTGTTAAATGCCAACAAATTCTGCGTAACAAGCACAAGCGGTGGAGAACCAAAATCTTGCCAAGTAGTCGAAGACAAAACACTAACAGATGTGCCTTCATCTATAATTGTGCTAGGTACGGCCACATCGAAGGTCTGTACCGTGATATCAAAAGGCACAGAAGAAGGAAGGCGATATCCCGCAAATCGACTCCAATCGAAAGAAGCGACTAAACTACTTGGAGGGGATACCATAGAACTGAGATGGTCATCCCCTGGTGTTATTGGGGCAAGAGGAGCATCCTCCTGGACCTCAGACACGGGAGCAAGAAAAGAAACTTCTTGAGCTACAGGGACATGAGAATATTTCTCCAAGTCCTAGGAATCAGAAGAAACAAGAAGAACGTGAGGGGGATGAGATCCACTCTCGACGGAAAAGACCTGATGAACCATAGGCGGGATCAGATCAACCGATTCCACGACTAATGGTTGGTCGGGAACGGATTCGTGAATTTGAATTTCCGAAGGAATTGGATCGACTAAGGATGACTCTTGACTAATCGTTGTATCAACTAGTGGAGGACTTGAAGAAAGCTTCTTGTAGCCAACTAGAAGGCAGGGTGCAGAAACAACAGGGTTGTCCAACACTCTCGTGGCCTCATCCATGTATGGACAAAGGTGAATGGGATGATGCCCTTCACACAACTTACATGGATTCGTAATCTTACCCTGTTTCTTATGAGTCTTATCATGGCTAGTCGAAGATGTGCCACCAATATGACTTCCAAAAGCCAGAGGCAACGACGGACGGCCGCCAGACCATGCTTCAAGTACCTTGGGAATGCCAGGGAAATCTCGAAGAAGATGGTCACCTTTGCATAACATGCAAGGGAATTAGACTTTCCATGGAAGGTTGGATGGTTTGCCAAGCAAAGGTGTCTAAGGCATGATAACCGTAGAGTTGGCCTCTCTCATATTTGACTTCTTCTTTTTCGTCGTCTTCTTCTTCTTCTTAGCCACCAAGTTACTAGAATCCATAATTTCACCAGGAAAAGTAGAAGAGGAGGACGAAGAAACATGCGAAGAAGGGGAGAGGTCTACCTTAGAATCAACATGATGCTGTCCAGGTGGAGGAGGTGGTTGTACAGTGGGCGAAACACTCGAGACCACAGAGGTCAAGAGTAACCAAACAGGCAACCCAACAGTTAACCTAGGCAAGGACAATGTCGCCATGTAAGGAGCACTAACATTCCCAAAAGTAGGAATAGGACCAGGATTCCCTTCGGATGGGATTCCTTGGTTGGTAAACTCTGAAAACGTTTCCATTGGAAACAAACTTAAAACAAGATACTAAGGAAAATAACTTTAACCAGGAATATTTTGTGGGTAGTTAATTTTACGACACTGGAACAAAACTTTGTTGTTTCATATTTGAAGAGTCGAGAAACAGACAAAAGATGACTCTAGTCACTTTCAGGTTGAAACGAGCGTGAAAGGACAAGTGCTCGATGATCTTTTCACTTTTAGAGAGTCACAAAAAGACGAAAATGACTACTCAGAAAATCTAAGCAAGAGGGTGTACCAAGTTTTCGTGAACTGCCATATACACCTTGGTGATCAAATGAAAGAGAAATGACCAAGGACTTGACGTACGTGCATGTAGTCTCTTCGAATGCTGTGTTCGATGTATCATGGTTATAGGGTGGCAGACTCAGCTTCCTATGGATAAAGGATTTGAACCTATGAGGTTCTCCCTTTATATACACGACAGTACGGGGAGCACAAGTCCGTGCTAGCACTATCTAAAGCCAGGTGGCGAACGACAACTACTAGGTTTAACGACACCAGAACACGTCACTAGCCTAGACCTCTAAAATGTTTGCGTTAGGTTCCAATGCTTCCTTAGATCGATTGAATAAATTTTATGGTTGATCTTAAATTAGGTTCCAGTTTTAAGGACCTACCGCTATCATCTGAATCTCCTGTATGCAGCTATATGAGAAAATAAATATTTCAATTCGATGAATGCTATCTAGTTAAGGGAAGAGTCTCAAAGAATGATGCCACAAACAGTAATACTGCAAATGGAACTTTTTCCAAACTAGATGAATTTCACTATCCAAAAGTAATCTAAAACATTCAATGATGTGAATTATGCAATATAATCTATGCAAAATTCTCTTTTTGAAAACTATGCAATTGTAATCTATGCACAATTTCCTTTTTCTTTTGAAAGAATAAGAATGCTCTCAATGCATTTTTCGATGAAATGAGAATCTACTTAATGCATGCTTTTAATGAAAGAGAATGCACTCAATGCAACCTTTAGTTTTCAATCATTAAACAATGTAATCTAAGTTCAATGATAAATCTCAATAGTGACTTTTCAATGCAATGTGATCTAATGCACTTTAACGAAAAGCAAACTTTGAGACGAAAACTAAATGAATGCAAATTTCCTTAATGAAGGATGAATGAAAAAGGGATGTAAAAAAACACTAAGAATGCAATCGTTGTTTTGAACACTTTGTAATGAAATTCCTCAAAAGGCTAGAAGACATATGATTTCAAGGAAAAAGAGGACTTCCAAAGCATGGGATCAAAACAAGGCATTCATTCCCTTTTACATCAAGAAATCAGAGAAATAATACTTTCTAGCTAAACAATGAGCAATGTAATCTATGCTCACAAGCGAACAAGAAGACCAAATGAACTTGAGAGACACTTGATACTTGAACACTTAATCAACCAAAAATCAAAAGGCAATCAACTAGAGATTTCTCACCAAGCAAGGAAACTGACTCAATCAACAAGGTGATGTCTTGCGAAGCATGCAACCAGGCGATTGATGCACAATCCTAGAAAAAACTAGGATGTAAGGATGCATGTTCGAATAGGAAAAACAACCAAAAAATCAAATGAACAAGCCAATCAAACCCACTTAAGTGAAGGGGAGAACATGTAAATCATATAGAGAAAAGGACCGGAAGGGCAAGACACACTTGTGAAGGACTTAGGGAAAAACCTTAATTTTTCACACACCCTGAAATTGGCACGACTTTTGTGGGTGAAACTAGCACCAACTGGCGCGACTTTCTAACTGACAACTAGCGCCAATCGGCGCAAATATCAGACAAATAAAAGCACCAATGCCTGAAAAAGAAAAAACAAAGAATTTCTCCCAACCAAGACCATACTCACCATTTCAAGCAAAAACTAAAAGATTGTAATTGATGAAAAACATACGAACAAACAAGGAAATAGTCGTTCGACTAAACACGTTGAATGACTAAGACCTCAAAGAGTGACAAACTCAAAGGAAACTCCCCAGTGGAGTCACCAATTTGTTCTCCAGGTAAATCCCCTCTGCGGACAGAGGTGATCCCTCTAGCCCTAGAGTGGGTTTAGAAACTACGGGAACATACTAACATCTACCTTCCTAGATTTTAAATGAAATTCGAGAAAGGAAGATGACCTATCTTGTTCTGATACTATGTTGTTGTCTTCTGTCGAATATTCTTGATCCATCGCTCTTCTCAAGCTCGATATACGTTGCTACCAATGTCTGATTACTTGTACAGACAGTCAAGATACCACGACAAGCGTAAAACCACGACAAACATAAAACAATTACAACCTATCTAACTGATCAAGGAATGCTATAAATCTCATTAGAAATGTAAACTAGAGTGGAAGATAAACATTAGATGCATTTTATTATGATAAAGACAAGGGGAGTTTACAACCAAGCCTTGATGTTGAGGCTCTCCTTCGGCAGGTCCGTATCCAAGCACGTTTGTAACACCCTCATACACAAAGGTCTAAGGTCCCACTATGTTCCCAACACACAAAAACAATCACACCCTGCACTATTCTCCAGAAGATATAATTGCTTCTCCTTTCTATCATCACTAAGGCTATAGAGATGAAGGAGGTATCCTTATATGACAATGGAGGAGGAGGTTATGGGCCCTCAAATAATGGGAAAAGAGCTTATCCTTTGGAGTAGTTCCTATTTCTTGGGAACAAGAAGCCCAAAGGGGAATTCCTCGGCCATATCCTCAAAACAGAGTTCCAACTCGCTGCCTCGCGAAGCTTCTAGTCATGGAAGCTTTGCTTCTATTTAAAAAACTTTCCAAAAGATGCTTGGCGTGAGTCTGACATTAAGACAGAGCGCTGATCGGTGCGGGCCTCAGTGTAAATCTCTGTTATCGGCGCGGGTCAGACACTGAGAGAAAGCGCTGACCTTGAAAACCAGGTTTTTATAGGAATCTTCCAGAAAATTTGTAAAGGGGGATGATTTTGCAGACAAAGTGTGGTTCAGGGGTATGTATTCCATGCTTGGAAAGTACACAAGGGTCACTGTATGGGTCCTCCAAGATCAAGGAACGGGGAGTACCAGGACAGTGACAAATTACTATGTAACAATAGGTCGAAGCATATTGATATCAGGTATCACTTCATCAGGGACTGTATACAACGTGGAGTTGTTCAGTTGCAATACACTCCAGTAGGAGAACATGTGGCAGAAATTCTCACAAAAGCTCTGGGGAAGACTAAGTTTGTCTACCTCAGAGAGAAGATGGGGATGATCAAGAATCCATTCTAGTAGTAGGATTGGATAGGATCAGTATTCAGAGGGAGTTGTAGTATAGATGGAGCAATGACAGTGGTAGTGTCAAAGGTAGCAGTATAGAGAGCAACATCGCAGCAGATGAGGGGAAACATCCAGAGATCAACATCGCAGAGGGTGATTCAAAAGCATAACAACATGCAACAAACATATTTTTGGAACACCTTTCTCGCTAAGAGGGAGTGTTGATTTTTGTAGCATCAGAAATTTTTCCAAGTCTCAAACTTTGCAAGGAGGCTTGGAAAAAAATATTCCAAATAACCCAGAAACTATTTATGGAAATTCCACTCGTTTCATGACTTATTAAAATAATTAATTATTTTAATGGAGAGCTTAAGTCTAAACTTAGGGAAATGAAATAATTAAAGGGTATTAATAAGTCAGAGTGTGAATCTTCTAGAAAACAAAGATCAAGTCAAATTTTAATATTAGCCATTGATTAAAATTCTAATCTGGGTTGTTGATTCACCAACGAGAAGATTATAAAAGAAGGCTTGAGGGTCATTTGGAAAACAAGCCGGGCATACACTTAGTACTCGAAGGAGATCAATACTAAAGTAAAATAATTCAACCTTAGTGGGAGAGTTGTAGGACAGAGATCTGCAGAAGAAGAAGGAGGAGGGAGTCAACACGTGGTTGAGGTCAGGGAAAGAGGGGCGCAGTGGGTCACAGGAGGTAGATCTGGGCTGCAACGTAGTGAACCCACGTAGACCCTACGCAGAATTATGCAGTCCAGCGCTGGGACTGTGCAGAGAAACACGCAGACATACACATGAGATAGTAGAGGTTGATCAGGGTGTCAAAGGTTTGTCGGGAGGAGCTGAGAATTTTGTCTCAGGTGTTTAAGATTTTATCTGTTGGTATTTTTTCCTTGTAAAGAATTCATTTGCTGAAGAAATTATAAAACCCTCATCTGCTGCACCAGTTTTCTCCCATTGGGTTTTTCTAGGGACAATTGTCCAAAAATAACTGTGTACATGTGATTGATTATTATGCTTATGTCCTTTACTGTTTACTTCTTTGCATATATATTTTTGAATGTTGCAGTAGTATTTATTTCGATATTTTCCAGAAGATTTCTGAAAAATAACTTATTGAAATAAAAAGTAGGAGGAATAAATCTATCACTACAACTGTATAGTTTTTAGATTGAAAATTTCACAAGAGGGAGATTTTGCAACCCAAGAAGATCACGTGGTTAGTTGGGAGAAAGGGTGATTATACTTCTAGTAAGAGTGAATCATGGAGGGAATAGAAGACATTTCAGGAGAATAAGAAGAAGCAAGAAGCTTCCAGTGACAATGACACTTCTAAGAGAGGAATATTCCATGCTATAGGATTTTCTATAGTTATGGGGCGAAGAGTTGGACAAGTGTTGGGAGTAGTGACAATGATGATGACAAGTTACTTCATGGTCTTTGAATTACCTCCTTCACTAAGAGGGAGTGTTGAGATTTCATAGCTTGGGAGGTACTCCAAGCCCTATAATTCAATTTTTGGAGGTTGGAGCACCAGATATGGCTTTGTGGTCTTATAACCAAAGCATGTGGGTTTTTCACCCAAGTTGGTGGGTGTGAAACCACGAGGAGGTTGAGTGATTTGACACATGAAGGTGTTAGAGGATCCTTAGAGGAGAAAGGGATAGTGAAAATCACTCAAATTGGAGGTATCTATATTGAGATATTAATTTTTATGTGTAGTTGGTGGGTTTTATGGCACCTAGAACAGGACGGCTTAGTGTATTAGAGTGCCACAAGAGTTGTTCAGTGGAACCCACATGTTGCATATAAATATAAGTGAAGAGGTGGACATTCAAACATATCCAAAAAATGCATACTCTAATAGAAATACATATTTGTGGTAGCCACAACTCAAGGAGGAAAAGGCTGAGGTGTTTGAGAGATTTTTATGGTGTCTTTTGGATGGTATGGCATTTCCAAGTTGGAGCAGAGGGAAGCCACATGCCTTGATGCAAGTTCTGGGTACTTGTGAATGGATTTTGGAAGGACTTTTTTCCCTGTTTGATAGGCCAATATTTGGGGATATTTACAGAAGGGTCGCAACCCTGTTTAGTGCCATAAAAGAGGTGTCGTGAGGCCTATTTCAGGGCTAGAAATAAGCCGAAGCACCATCGTGTGGGAGTAGGACTTAAGGAGAGAAGGCCACTGTCATTAGTGGACTGTTGGAGCAGTTTTGGAGGGCTGTAACAAATATGTTGGGTGCACTAACCAATGAGTAAGCTACAACAATATGCACATCCCAAAGGTATGTATTTGTTGGTATATTTAAGTTGACTTAGATGCTAGTGGATGTAGTCTAGGAAGGACAGATTGGAGAAGGCAACTTGTGCGCTGTTGGAGGGCAGTGAGAGAGTGATTCTTGTGAGACCTAAGTGCAGCTCATTGAAGAACTACTGAGCTTCTAGGAGTGGCAGAATTGATGAGATCACTGATTGATCTTTAAAGGACTAAAGAAGGACGTCATAGAGGAGTAGATTGTAGCCCAAGTTCATTGTTGGAGAAGAGACGTTTTACAGTGATAGGTGGTATCCCTCCCACCCTATATTTGTCTTCATTAGAGAAACACATGAAGACAATAGTAGGAAGAAGTCCCAAAAGAGATGAGGAGTAGTAGTGGGAAAAAGTCTCAAAGTATTGTAGCCTTAAAGGACTAAGGAGTAGCTAGTGAGCGTGAAGAACCTATGTGTTGGTTGTATATGGATTTATGATCAGCTAGAGGGCAGATTGGAGAGACGAGTTCAGTGGCCTAAAGGAGCTGGTGCATTGATAGAGGCAGTGTTGCGGAACTGAAGCGAAGGACCCACAATATGTTCAAGATATGATTGAGAATCCATGATGGTGCACAACATCATCTAGATGATAAATGTATCTTGCTCTTGTAATCTTGTACTAGTGGATGTATGAGGGATGTTGGACACCTAATCCTTACGGGTTGGTGTGGAAGGCGAACAATCAAAGGGGGTCCAAGAGACCACTTGGAATATGAAACCAAGGGTCACTAGAATTGTATATAAATGTATATCATGGTGAATACTAATTCATTCAATGCTTATCTTTCAGCTTGTGTGCATTCCATGTATGTATTTGACATGGTATCAGAGCCAGCTCCATGTTTGGCTTCCTTGCCCTTGTAACTCCCTCTTGCATATTTTGCAAAACTGTCCATGTTCTGTATATTGTAGAACTATCACCTATGTCCTCTGTCTATGCGTTTATTTTTAGTTTCCCATAGTGCCTGTGACAGTCTCCGAACTATGCCTATCCTCTCACACCGTGAACTGTGCCAAGAGTTGACACTGAGGTGAGATACAAGTTTGGCAGATGAAATCACATTGTGTAATGGAAAAATTGACTCTATGCATCGCCTTCGAGGACTTGCACTGTTATATTTGAAATCATCTCTATGAGAAGATACAAGAGGTTTGGTGGTCGATGAAGAGGTTCCATGTAGAATAAAATGTAGATCTCGTAGACCTTGAAAATAATTCATAACGCACATCCATTGTGCGAGCTCGTTGATGAAACAAGGCAAGGATAATCTCCATACAATGCTCCCACAGCACAGTTTCCCTCTATGTTGCATACCTATGTTTCCAAAAACCTCCTCCATAGTCACCATGCTCCTCCCATACTGCAATCTATACCTACGCATATACACTGGTAGTGCTGCCCAAGTTCGAACAAACTCTCCACTCCACCAGTCTCCCCACTCCTACGGAATCCCGGTATCTCGACATCACTCCTCTTCAATCCCTTGACACCATGCACTGGCCTACCTCTTCACGCAACCTGTATATACCTTGCTACCTCCACCTTCATATAACAAGCCACTGCTCCATGCTGTCTGCACAGTCAACCCTTCCATATAGTCGACCCCCCTCCGCGCGCAACAATACACCTTTGTGCCCTATGACCATCATACTCTGTCCATGTTCATACGCAACCTCCCTCCTCGCATTCCACCAATACTCCTGTCCTGCACCAAACCCGTTGAATTTTTCTCCATAGACTGTGCCACAACACCACACGTGCAAAATCAATAGTATCCAAAGGAGGAAACCCACTTAATAGATGCTAATAAGTTTGGTTGCTATGAATTCTTTCTGCTGCACGCCATTGATGGGAATGTGAGCATGTACTTGCCTTCCCTCTGCTATGGCTTTCACGTCACCACAACCATCTAAAAGGTGAGCATATATCTCAGTTCTCTTTGGAGTGCCATACTTGTCCATTAAACCTAAATTACCCAATTCCTCCTTCACTGGACCCTCCCTACAGAGTTTTCTCATTTTTGCAATAATTGCGGGAAGTTGGATGCTTGATTCACCCTTTGTTTTTAGCAAGGGTGGTGCTTTCACAATTATGGTTTTGTGATTTATGTCTACAGGATGAGCTAAGAAACATGTTTGAACTGCCTTTTCCATGACAACTCATATGGAAATTATGTTGTACAGGTATCTACCATGCGAATGTCATAAATACCTCGCATGCCAAACCAAAGCCAAGGAGAATAGAGTTTACATTGTGGTTTTGCTGATTAGGAAAGAAAGAAAGAAAGAAATTCCATGAGGCTAAAAATAGCCTATGGGACAGATTGCTTCTCCATCTGGATCTTGTATTCGGCCATTTTCCTGTGGAGTTTTACAATAAGCACTCCCAAATTCTCGAAAAAATCTTCGTTGAATAGATTATCCCAAGAGCTAGCTGCCAGAATACCTGCATAATTTTCCCTGCTATCTTTGAAGGCATCACATTCTAAAATGAAATATTTTTTTGTTTCCACTTTTCCAGAAGAGCAAAAAATACATACTCTTTCCTGCCACATTTCTTTTGGCCTTTTCCAGTGCCCTGTTTCACAATGGAGTTGATGAGAATTAGTCCTTAATTGAGCAACACAAATTTTAGATTGAATAGATCAAAATATAAGTGATATTAGATTGAATCCTGAACTGTGGATTTGTTTATGAGAGAATTGCTGTGTTGAGAAATATTGCATTGATTGTGAAGTCTCTGCCTTAAGCAAAGGAAACCATGAGGGCTATTGAGACCATGGTTTGGCTTTCCACATGAAGGAGGATTCACTTGCTGTGCAGCGAGTGGATGGGAGCATCGATGACCATAAGAGGAAAAAAAACCGAGTCTTCAGTAACACCTATAATAGAAATGATATTTTATTGCTAACATGTATTAAGAAAAAGGGGAGCTCAATCAAATTCCTTTATCATTATTAAGAAGCCCAGAAATTGTTTCAAGACCGAGATTAAGAATTCTCAAGCTATTATCTTTGTGGTCAAGAGTTCAAAGTTTTCTAGAGTTTGATTCATCTTGGGTTGCCGAAAATGAGTATGATCAGGTCATATTTCTTCCAAGTGAAGGATAGTTCGTTCTGCTGTTAGGTGAAGTAAGATAAGATCATTTTAAAGTCACACATTGAACTTTCTGGTGTAGAAGCTGGTGAGAAAAGGTGAGTTGGCCTCCTTTGATTGTAAACAATGTTGGAAATTTTGGTGGTATAATAAAAGTATCATTGAAACATTATACTATATAATGAAGGCATAAAGTATAATGATAGTTTATAAATAGTGTTGAAAGGTGCATTTTTGTGGAAATCGACATCTTTATTTGTTGAGCTTGATTTGCTAACAAAATGGTTCAAATTAATAATGTATTAGAGTCACTGAATACTTTAATATAGTCAATTGTTTATGACAGAGTAAAATTTAACAAAACCAGTCTTGTCAACATTCAGACATGTTTACAAAATGCACAAGAAACGATAGAGTTTTTGCAACTTGAATGTCAATTCCAGCAACAAGAATTACAACAGTGGAGTCATCATTTTGAACATGTTTCTGTTCAGAAAATTGAGACACACTCTCATCACCAACAAGAATATAAAGTTGAGGTTGATTCACATTTAGGGCCTAGTTCAAGAGCAGATTTTTCAGATGCAGAAGTTCACTTTGCACTTCCCAAGCCCATCATCAGACCTTGGGAAGAGCTTGTCCATAACAAGCACAAAACTAGTGTTGGATGTAATATTCCTAAATGGGAAAAGTAGTAATATAGTGAAAAATGTTGGAATACCAATTTAAAACATCATATAAAAGAAAGAGGCCAATATGGAGACCTTCTAATCATTAAAACATCATCAAAATATGCAAAAGAAATGGGCCATAAGATGTAAAATAAGATAGAACAAGGCTCCAATGGACAAAACCCTCAAAAGAGGTACTGCTACTATATATCAAAATGCCGGAAGACTGCTACAATGCTGTTTAAAAGGAACTGCTACAAAAAATGAAGATACAATATAACATGGGTTGATATATGCCACAAAATATAGATCTAATATAGATCTAGGCACTATACAACCTCTAATGAAGAACCCCCAAAAGGGTTTTCAGCAAAACACCATGTACAAGATCTGAACCAAAGCCCTAGGGCCGAAGATTCACTGTAATATGTAGATCTGGAAAGTGTGGCTGATCTGATATAAAAAATAGTGCAACCTCCTCCAATGGATCTCCTAGATGAATGGCTGATCCCTTCACTAGAAAATATCCTCTCCAAATGGTGTTCCAAAACCACCCTGCAACTCCTCCCTCTTAATAACGCAGATCTCGAAAGAAACTACGCTGTAGGGGCAAATAAATATGTGGCCTAATGCCAAGATCTGAAAATATGCACAAGGGCCTTCCTTACTATCCTCCCAATGGAAAGGAACCCTTCTCCACTGAAAATAAGTAATGAGGTGACCCAAAGATGGTCTCCACTACTGCAACCTGCAAAACAACTCAACCCTCAACAGGATCTGTGTTGTAGATGTAAGATGAAGCTTTGGCCAAATGCCTGATAGTGGAAGTGAAGTATAAGACTCCTCCAAGATCTTCTTAATGGAAGAGGTAGGATTCCTGATCAGGAACACCCAATGCTAAACAACACTTGCAATCTTAGCTAAACAGCCAAAGAAAGTTATATGTCTAAACAAACCATATATTCAGAAATATCATATAACAATACATCAATAATATGGATACCATCCTCTTCCTTTTATAAGATATGAGCTTCGAAACCCTAAGACCCATTCATTTATGACACTACTTCCATGCAAAAAGTCTCCATCTAAAACTACGTTGTCCCTCATTGATTGCCACTCCTCCTGACAACACTGTTGTTTTGGTCAAGGTTGACCCAGTCAAGATGTTCCAGCCCCTTTTGTAATATCCCTGTTTAGGGCAGCCGTCCTGTTGAGGCTCCGGTGGGCCCTGACACGCTGCCGGGGTCTGCGTAATTGGGGGACTGCGCGAGGGTCCCCGTCCCGAGATGCTCCGGTGGGCTGTTGAGCTCACCCTTAACACCTGGGCCCCTCACCCTCACTAACAGTCTGAGCTTTTGGTGTAGCGGTTGAGGCTACTTGGTATCAAAGCCGAGGTCTCGTGGTCGAGACTCGCGGAGCGTGGTGGGCTGTAATATCCCTGTTTAGGGCAGCCGTCCTGTTGAGGCTCCGGTGGGCCCTAACACGCTGTCGGGGTCTGCGTAATTGGGGGACTGCACGAGGGTCCCCATCCCGAGATGCTCCGGTGGGCTGTTGAGCTCACCCTTAACACCTGGGCCCCCACCCTCACTAACAGTCCGAGGAGGAAGCGGTTGTGATCCAGCCCCTTTTCACACCTAAGGGTGCTTAATTAAGATACCAAGATGTTTTCCTTTTACATTGGCATTGATTTATTCATTATTAAGGAGAATTATGGGCCTCCATTGTCCTCTTATTCATAAAACAAAGCTTAAAAAAGAAAAGAAAAGAAAAAGAAAAGAAAATTAATATTCCAACTAGCTCATGGCTAATTGGGAATATTATAATCCTTCCTTCCCAAATGTTGTTTGTCCTCAAGCAATTGACAAGGTGAGTGCTGCAACTCATCTCCTCCATCATCGGTGACACAAACATGTGATAAGATTCCCTCATAAGCTAAGTGTCTACCAATCCATCCCTCCATGAAATGCTCCTCAAAAGTTCTCATGAGATGCAAGTACTTCATCCCACAAGGAAGCAATAGATCCAATGAAACAAACATGGTTTTCCCAACGTTCTCCCTGAAACATGTAGCATAATGAACACGGAGAATCTCTCTCCCATATGGCACATACATTACTCCCATCCTCCCTCTAATCATTCCCATAAAAAGAATAAGCACATCATCAATGTATGGGATCAAAACCAAGTACATGCAAACAGAAATATGAAAAAATGGAGGTGGGTCATAGTCCCACATGTGGAACCAGCGCAGTAAATTTCCTAACTGCATCAGATAGTGATATGGTAAGTGGTTTCCCCACCACTTAATTGCTGCCCAAGTCCCCTCACAATGGCTGAAAATGTGAGATATGTTTGGTGCCTTTGGAGTGCACCCACAATGATACTACATCTCCCTATATCCTCCAAGGGAGTGGCCATGTTCAGAAATTTTTATGGCCCAAAGTTGGCCATGAATTTTATATGGAAGAATGCTCCTCCTTAGAGCTATGGCCTGCATATACATGGTAGAGGAATGCAATTATTCATCAAATAGAACATTATGTACATTAGCATGTTCCTCACCAAAATTTCTGCTCATACAAATGGAGTGGTCCATAGATAGATCCCCTCTCATTCCAAAAGAGGAAAGAGGTGGCTGTGATAACTCATTAATTGAGTCATGTATCTCTCCCATCTCCACATAGTTTATTCATCTTTGAAAATGCTAATGTAGTTCCTCTCCAAAGCCTTCCCAAGTGTAGCTCTCCATGATAGTGTTGTGGGCTCTCATGGAATAAGTATGGCTGAAGAGAAAGTATTTATGAGCTCTTTGTAGCAAATTCTCCTTGAGCTTGGAGGCTCTAGAAAGAATATCCTACCATGATAATAAATGAATTCATCTTGGACTGAATAGCCCTCTTCATGTAGCTGGTCATCAAGTATCATGCATGTAAAAAGATCCTTGGAATAATCCACCAACAGTTGGGATTTCTAATATGGATCAATCTTCCATAGTGACAGTGCTGATGATATATCACAAAGAACATCTGTCATATGGCTACCTTTTTCCTTGACATATCACATGCCAAAGGTATATGTTGGAAGGTTGCTATACTTCCCATGCTTCTCCTCCCTCAGCGCATAATCTGAAATGAGAGTGGGTAATGAAGATGTTGGGAGAATGTCTCCCTCCTCCCTGAGTCTACCCAAGACTCTCAACACTGTATCATGGCCTCCTAATGCTCCCATTCCTCATGGATCTATAAATGGTGCATCATTATGCGAGAAATTTCTCACCAAATATGAATAAGGTGGCCTCCCAGTTGGTTTTCGACAAAATAATAATGTCCCATGATCCAAATTCATGTGCATAATAGATGGGACTGTTAGGTCCTTGCTTCCACTGCGCAAATCCATATCTGATTTCTGTGTGGAAGTTGTATGTGAGGGATATGTGTGCATGCCTTTAATCATTTGAGTTTTTCCACTCTTTCTATCCACCCATTCCATCTGCAAAGTATCCCAATCTATGGTGACTTTCCCCAAAGTAATCAACCACTGCACACCCAATATCACATTGGTGTCAGGTATGTCAACCACAAAGAAGTGATCAATCAATGTATATGTCCCCATGGTGACTGGTAAGGATGGGACATAATGCATTCTTTGCATAGTTTTATCTCTTGGGACCAAAACAGAAAATCCCTCAAAATCATCAGTGGGTATTGCCCTCCTCTGTGTTAGTTGGGCATCAATAAAATTGTGGGTAGCCCTGCTGTCAATCAAAACAAAAACCCTCTGATATAAGATGGAACCTCGAACCCTCAAGGTCAAGTACTTAGGTACTCCTCTCAATGATGCAAGAGCCCCTCCAATTGGAGCAAATGCCCCATTCCCATCTCCTCATGGTGTTGGTTCATCTCCTGCTGTGTTAGCACTGTGACCTCTTCTTGGTTCATCTTCTTCTTCCTCCTCACCATCTGATAAGACCTCTATGTAGTGTGCCTTTCCTACTGCACATCTATGTCCGGGTGCCCAAGATTCTTGGTATGTGAAACAAAGCTTCCTCCTCCTCAAATCTCTTCAGACATCACCATCAAGAGGTTTTTTGTATTGGCCCTCCTTTGAAAGAGGAGCCTTCTCATATTTTTCCTTTGATGGAAAAGAGGGCTTATGCTAAATGTTGCCTTTGATTTTGGCAAGGCATCTTGAAGATCTCTAGCGCTTTCAATGGCATCTTGAAGGGTAGTGGGCTTGGTAGACTTAACCAACCCATGAAGAGGATCATCTAACCCATCAATGAACATATAAACCCTTCTTGCTGCAGATAAATTGGGAACCATAACAGAAGGTTTTAAAAACTCAGAAATGTAAGTTTTTGGATTACCTGATTGTTTAAGCTTTGCAAGCCCCATGAATGGTGCCTCAGGATATATTTTATCAAACCTCTCCACCAACCTTCTTTTGAACTCTGAATATGCAGTCACATTGGCATGACCCAATGTAGACAAGCCATGGAACTACCAATCATGTGCTTCACCCTCAAGGTGTAGCGCTGCTATCTTAATGGCCTCCATATATGGAACTTTTTTCAACTGGAAGTAGATGTCAAGCTTCTGTACCCATGATTTGGCAGTGCATTTAGATGACCCATCAAAGTTGAGTATGAAAAATCTGCCCATAGTGCGGTGTAGATCATGATTCTGAATGAGTCCTCCACCTCTATTGTGATGCCTGGGTCTCCTATTGTCCTTGATTTGACAAAATTCTTGAAAACTCAAGTGTTCCTTGAATCTCTAAGCTTGAGACTCATACTCCATGAAATAGCCTTCAAGGGATTCTTGTTCTTGAAACCCTTGATTTCCCACTGCTAAGAATGTATGCATTGTAGAGCGCTGGGAAACTTGTTGTTGCTGCACTGGTTGATCACTCCAGTGATGAGAAATGCTGGAGCCTTCACCATGTTGAAATCATTTAGGGGATTTCTTGTATCTATCCATCCTCATCTCCTTTATTTCTCTAGCAATGTCATGCATAGCTTTGAGAAGAATCTTAGGAAACTCTTTCTCTTCATCTGCTCCTCCAGATAAAGGGGTTTTACCCTTGTCTTCTTTGTCATTTTTATAATCAAACTTCCGGTGTTTTCTTCTTTGATACCTCTTTTGTCTATCAGTAAGAGGATCTCCTTCTTCAGATGACATATTGGCTTTTCAAGATGCACAGGCTATGCCAGGATTATGCTTTGATACCACTATAACATTCCTGAATGGGAAAAGCAGGAATATAGTGCAAAATTCTGGAATACCAATGTAAAACATCATATAAAAGCAAGAGGCCAATATGGAGACCTTATAATCATTAAAAGACTAGAAAAATATGCGTAAGAAATGGGCCATAAAATGTACACTAAGATAGAACAAGCCTCCAATGGAAAAAACCCTCAAAAGAGGTGCTGCTACTATATATCAAAATGTCAGAAGACTACTACAACACTGCTTAAAAGGCACTTCTACAACAAATGAAGTTACAACATAACATGGGCTGATATATTCCACAAAATATAGATCTAATACTGATCTAGGCACTCTACAACCTCCAATGAAGAACCCCCAAAAGGGTTTTCAACAAAACACCATGTACAAGATCTGAACCAAAGCCCTAGGGCTGAAGATTCACTGTAATATGTAGATTTGGAAAGTGTGACTGATATGATATAACAAGTAGTGCAACCTCCTCCAATGGATCTCCTAGATGAAAGGCTGATCCCTTCAGTAGCAAATCTCCTCTCCAAATGGTGTGCCAAAACCACCCTGCAACTCCTCCCTCAAAATAACGTGGATCTGGAAAGAAACTACGCAGTAGGGGAAAATAAATATGTGGCTTGATGCCAAGATATGAAAATATGCACAAGGGCCTTCCTTACTATCCTCCTAATGGAAAGGAACCCTTCTCCATTGAAAATAAGTAATGGGGTGACCCAAAGATGGTCTCCACTGCTGCAACCTGCAAAACAACTCAACCCTCAACAAGATCTCTGCTATAGATGTGAGATGAAGCTTTGGCCAAATGCATGATAGTGGAAGTGAAGTACAAGGCTCCTCCAAGAGCTTCTCAATGGAAGAGGTGGGATTCTTGATCAGTAACACCCAATTCTAAACAAGACTTGCAATCTTAGCTAAACAACCAAAGAAAGCTATATGTCTAAATAGAACAATTGGTAAATATCTAATGTATTACATTGTATGTAGAGCTTTCATCCTCTTCCTTTTATAAGATACGAGCTTCCAAACCCTAAGCCCCATTCATTTATGACACTACTTCCATGCAAAGAGTCTCCATCTAAAAATGCGTTGTCCCTCATTGATTGTCGCTCCTCCATGACAATGATGTTGATTTGGTCAAGGTTGACCCAGTCAAGATGTTCCAACCCCTTTTTATACCTAAGGGTGCTTAATTAAGCCGCCAAGATGTTTTCCTTTTACATTGGCATTAATTTATTCATTATTAAGGAGACTTATGGACCTCCATTGTCCTCTTATTCATAAAACAAAACAACAAAACAAAAATTAATATTCCAAATAGCTCATGGCTAATTAGGAATATTACATTGGATATGACAAGGATGTGTCCTTTCATATTCCAGATTACTCAAAGCCTATCCAAATTCAAAGTGCTAGATTCCTTTATGACAGTTCACCTTCAACTGTTTCATATATTTCTCCTCTTCCAAAACAACCACAACAGATTGATAAATTCCAACATTGTGACCAACTTGGCCATATGAAAGATCACTATTTTTATCTCCATCCATGTAAGAACTATCGTAAAACCACCAATTATTCATAAGGATGCTTCAGAAACAAGGCTCTTGCAAGAAAAAAGATTCATCTTGGATGGATCGCTTCTTGGAAATGAGCATCAACAACCAAGAAGATCGTTTAGTCATATGTCAGAATATCTTCTAGAATATTAAAAGGCATTGCAATTGAGTTTTCACCATCATCTTACCTTGTATCTGACAGGGGGGGAAGTGATGGTAATATACAAGTTTCAAAGCCGCATCAGGTGAATCTGAGCCAGAACCTGCCATACCAAATTCAGAGTTGTAGGCAGAGACAAATATGCCCATGATCATGCCATTGGTTGGTGGTCAGCCTTAAACCATCTATGCAAGGTTTACCTTCTCCCTCTTCAAATAATTGGAGACACTTCCTCTAGTATAAGACTTTAGATTCTTGCCAGTTTTGGAAGAGTTCCATGAATTGCATTAAGCATTCCAGAGTTCGTGGTCATCCTTAAACCACTGCAGGAAGAGACCTCCCTTTTCAAGTTGAGGTTCTCCCTTTTTATGCAGGTTGCAAACCTCCATTTTCCAGGGTGAAGGTCCCCCTCTTCAAAGTATTAGGAGCACTTCATCTAGCAGAAGCCTCAACTTCTTTCCAGATTTGGAAGAATTCTGAGAACTGCACTAAGCGTTCTAGTGTTGGTGGTCATCCTTAAACCACCTCCTTATACCTACATTTCAGAGAGCACATTCAGCCTAGTGTTTCCATTTTGAATTAAAACTCTCTTCTTGGACTCATACATACACCTTCGGGGGGGATTTTGGACACCTAATCCTTAAGGGTTGACGTGGAAGGCAAAAAATCAAAGGGAGTCCAAGAGACCACTTGGAATATGAAACCAAGGGTCACCAGACTTGTATATAAATCCATATCATGGTGAATAATAATTCATTCAATGCTTATCTTTCATCTTGTGTCAATTCCATGTATGTATTTGACAAGGCCCACTATACGTGGTATGAGAGCCCTAGACTATTGTATTATCAATTTGATTAATATCACTAAGTTGGGTTGTATAAATTTGTAAAAAATTGTATACATTTTGTGCACTAGTAAATTTACTACTGTATATTATTCCACTGTGCAAAGTAGTCTTGTTGTGATACTTGGATTGGTAACATCAATGATTTAAGATTCTATCCTATACTTCAGTATCGCGGAAAAACAACAAGTTGACGAATCTTTAGATTGTCTAGGAACCCACTTCAATTTGCAATTGCGAGGTATATGTCCAACATTATGGCATTTGACACATTCAATTATGTACATGAATGATGGAGAATAATTTATGTTGGTAAGCATGTTGGCTTGATGGGGCTTAGACCCAGGTTTAGATATGGTTTCACGAACCAACAAAACCAACTATTACTTGCCCTTTCGGCACCGATCTTCTGTGCAGACCAAAGTCTCACCCAAGGAAATATTAAGGGATTCTAGAACTAGGTTTTTGCATCCAGAGGGACTATGGAGTGTGGCTTTAAGGCTTATCTTCTCTTTAACACTTATTATAGCTTCACAAAACAAATATACTAACTACACAATTTTTTTTCAACACTTCTATTGAACTAACTTGTAGACTGCGCTATGCATTAACCAACATAAGAAACTATAATCTAGACTTCACGATGAAAAAATATATAAAAACCATAACTTGGCACAGATAACAACAAAAGAACAGATAAAGAAAAACACATAAGTAAAGGACACAAATCTGTCTTCAAGTATTCTTTTATTACTTTAGATCTTCTCAATACAATACTTTCCACCTTGCGCACTCAGCAGCAGGGGTCTGCACACTCAACTGCAAAATTTATAAGGTCTCCGCGCACTTAGTTGCAGGAGCCTTTCCTTTCGCACAAAAAACAGAATACAAACTCAATGCAACCTTACATCCAAATGCATTCTATGACAAAATATACCAGATATCCCCTTAGACTCACTAAGATAACTCCTTATATAGTTTTTCCTTTTACAATACCATGGTCCGAAAACCATGGGTGGAGCTCAACGTATACCAAAAATTCCCATTCATTTAAAAAATAAGGAGCTTTTATCCACCCAAAAGCCCCTAAGACTCTATTACATCTTCGCGTAGTGCACTCCACTCCTCAAAACGCGGAATTTTATCAAAATATTCAAACTAGGGGTACCCTATGCAACAAGCCCCCAAAAAAAAAATGTGACTTGTTCCAAGTCACTCTGTTGGTGTGCCCTCAATATTCGCTTTGATGCTACTCAACATATCCGTCAGTGGTAGGACTGTCTCGGCGCACTACTTTTCAACTTCTCTTACTTCGGTTAGCAACTTCTCTATGATTGGCCCGACTGTTTTCTGAGAAATTTCCTTTTGTGTCTGAGGCAATGCTTTTAGCCGTTTCTCCAAAGTCTGTTATAGTTGACTGGCTTCATCTTCCCATGGCTGCATTATGGCTGTGATAAGATGTTCCTTTCTGTGCAACTCACCAATCTGTCCCTGCAAAAAATAACCCTCTTGGAGATGGGTATACCACAGTATCGGAGTTGGAGTATTCACGATAACCTTAATATGGTCCATTTGTTCCAATTTCTTGCGGATTTCTGCTTGAATCTTCTACACATGGGGGTCCTCCTATAGTGAGGCCTAAACGTCCATAGTGTCTTCAAAGACTTGGAGGCATTCCTGGACTATGGATTTAATATTGGCAGTGGCAACCTTAATCTCTGTTGTGCACTACTCCTAGACCTCTGGTGGAGTAGATGGCTACAACTGCAACTGCAACTCAACGATATTCATCTGCAACTCAAGTCGTACCTTTTTGACTTAAGCCTTGGATTCTTTCACGACCATCGTGATATTTTCAACTTTTTCCTATGGTGATGCCTCAGCCTGAATCTGCAGATCTGGCAGTTCACTGCATACTTTGGTGATGGATGCCTCCAATTTCTGTTTGAGCACAACTTCCTCATCGCGTGCCTATACGACCTACTTCTTTTCCTCAGCCATTTCATTTCATTCTTTCTTAACATCCTGGATAATGAATAGGGCGTCAAGGTCTCGCATTAGCAACTCTTCTGTGATGCTCTAGTGGGACTCGTGTAATGCCTTCAAAGGTAGTGCAACAAGGTTGAGCCTGGTTTTCTGCAAATGTGCCTCCTGAGCCTGAGTCTCAACAGTGTCAAATCATAAGGTACCCATAGATATCGACACCGTGCGAATATGAATTGTAATTTCCATCCCTTGCTCTGCTGTACTCACACCTGCTAGTGCCCCACTTGCTTGACTCATGCTCAATTGTACTATGCTCATTTGAACCTGTAAATGGTTGAGGCCCTTATGGACCTTCCTGATGTCCCTGTTTCACAATATAATATCATTTTAGGGTAGCCTCCTGTTGAGGTCCGGTGGACGCGACCTTGCCCGGGAGTGCGTAATTGGGGGCTGGCTGAGGGTCCCGTCCGAGATGCTCCGGTGGGCTGTTGAGCTCACCCTTAACACCCTGGGATGCCGCCCTCACTAACAATTCGAGCTTTTGGTGTAGTGGTTTGATCAACGTGGTATCAGAGCCGAGGTATCGAGGTCGAGACTCGCGGAGCGTGGTGGGATGTAATATCCCTCTTTAGGGTAGCCTCCCTGTTGAGGGTCGGTGGGCCTTGACCTGTGCCGAAGTCTGTGGTGGGGGGCTGACCCTCTCCTTGTCATATATGGGATATAGCCGCTCGTGTGGAAGGAGCTTCCGGCTCTCGAACGCAATCGGATGACCCTCCTGCATCAAAACTGCTCCAATCCCCTCTCCTGATGCATCGCACTCTAGGACAAAGGGCTGCGTAAAATCTGGCAATGCTAACACGGGACAACTGCTCATCACCTCCTTGAGCTTGTCAAAAGCTCGCTGTGCTGTATCCGACCAACTGAATGCCCCCTTCCTCGTCAGCTCCGTGAGGGGTGCAGCAAGCTGAGAGAAGCCCTTGACAAACTTCCTGTAGTAGGTGCAGATACCAATAAACCCTCGGTATCACTCGTATGCAGCTAAACAAATATGGATAGCCCGGATCTTTTCCTGCGTGGACTCTGCAGCGTCCACTCCTATAATGTGCCCCAAGTACAGCATCTCCGCCAAGCTGAACTCACACTTGGAGAGCTTGGGATAGAACTGCTGCTCCTCCAAGATGCGCAAAACTGTCTCAATGTGTTGGAGATGCTCCTCCCAAGTCCTACTATATATAAGTATGTCATCGAAGAGTAATATCCCCAAGGGGAAATAACCAGTAATACACAGAAATATGCCAGATGGATATAGAAAATACAATGCTGGAACCAGATCATGGAACAAGTACACATAGAATACCAGAAAACTGAGCCATTTTATTAATCTGAAAGTACATAGAGAGGAGTACAGGATAATCAGAATGAGTGCACCTATCCTTGCCCTAGGCAAGTGGAGACCCTCTCAGAACAAATGATAGTAACACATGGACAAACGTCCCTAGGTAGGCCCTGGAGGAAGGAGCTATGAAGAGGCTACTGTACCAGGAAACGAAGCGTGAGCTGAAACTAGAATATCATTGCTATGGGTCCTCTAGACCCTCCACAGTAAAAAGCAGTTGTCTCGCTTTAGTGGCAGTATGACTCAGTGGAGCACTAGTCACCAAAAACCTCCTGATGAATGGATCAACTCCTGAATGCTGGAAAACGCTGTCAAGCCCCTCTCACCCAATCCTGCTCAACAGATCAGCGTCCTCCTAATGGATCTGCGTCCTTCCTGCTCAGATCTACTGGATCTGAAGCCTCCAATCCAGATCTGCGTCCTTCTAGCTCAGATCTACTGTTACCCTTTCAGATCTATGCTGGATCTGCCAATATCTCTTCAGATCTGCAACCTCCAAGGCTGGATCTGATGTTATCTCTTCAGATCTAGGCTGGATCTGCCAATATCTCCTCAGATCTGCAATCTCCAAAGCTGGATCTAATGCTATTTCTCCAGATCTGCACCCTACAGAACTAGATCTACAAATATCTCTCCAGATCTATAATCTCCAAGTCTGGATCTATCAATGTGCCCTCAGATCTGCGTCCTTCTGTCTCCTAGAACAGCGTCCTCTTTCTAAGGCTGATCTGCGTATCTTTTTCTCCTGGAACAGCGTCCCTCCTTCTCTGATCTGAACTGCGTCCTCCCTGGAACAGCGTCCTCTCTCTCTGCGTCCTCTTTTCCCCTGGAACAGCGTCCCTTCTCCTCAGATCTGCGCAGTCACAAGAAGGCTTCTTCCTCTCCGACCCCCCCCCACCGAAATGCTGCAAATTACCACCGAAACCGAAGGATGATGCGTTACTCAGAAAATAACCTTACTAGGGCGGGCACTCGAAGTCCCCCGAAGCCAAGGGTGAAACCAGAAATAACCTTACCAGGGCAGGCACTCGAAGTCCCCCGAGGCTAAGGGTGAGATCTCCGACCGGAGACACTCGGTTGCACTAAACAGTGCTGCAGACCGACTAAACAACCGGCGTGCTGAAGCAGACAGAAGTCTAGCTCTCAATATCAATATCAAATCAAGCATGTCCAAATGAGGTGAGAACCCTCCTTTTATAATGCCAAACTCCCTCCAAAACTTAACTGCGTCCTTACTCTCCTTTGACCTGCGCAGTTAACCTTGGGTCAGCCTGATGCCTCCCCATCATACTCATGTGGACCCCCAAGGCCCCCTCTCTAAGTTATAACGTCAATCAACTAGAAAAAGAACACTTTATTTATAAAGTGAGGTGACTAAAGTGAGGTGACCCCTCTTATTTCTCACTTTATTTATTATTTCTAGCTAAAGCGGCAAAATAAAGAAAAAATGAAATATTCCAATTAGCAAAGCTAATTGGGAATATTACAGTCTCCCCCGGCAAAACGTTGCTTGTCCTCAAGCAACTGAAGTGATGGATGCTGTAAGATCCTCTCATCCTCCCAAGTGGCATCCTCATCCGGCAAATTCTTCCATCTCACCAAGAACTCTCTGATCTTCCGGCTACGCAGCTGTCTCTCCCTGGTGTCAATAATGGCCCTGTAACACCAAGTGCCCCTCATCATCTGTAGGCGGTAGCTCCCCGGTGACTGTCACATGCTGACCCAATGCCTTCTTCAGGCATGATACATGGAAGATGTTATGAATCCGACTGCCTTGGGGCAGTTCCAACTCATATGCAACCTGCCCGATCCTGCGTATCACCCTGTATGGTCCATAAAAACGAGGCTTTAGCTTCTCAGCCCCCTTCTGTTTGAGCGAAGACTGTCGGTATGGCTGTAACCGTAGGTAGACTAGGTCCCCTACCTCAAAGTGTCTCTCCACCCGACCCTTATCAGCATACAACTTCTGCTGATTTTGTGCTGTGGCTATGTTGTCCTTGAGAGTCCGGAGGATATCTTGGCTCTCTTGGATCCATAACTTGGCTCACGGAGCCCTGCTAACACCAAACATCATGTCCACAAAAGAAAGGGAATGATATCCATATAACGCATAGAAAGGTGTCATACCGATAGACATATGGTGGGTTGTGTTGTAGCAGTACTCGCCCAGATGTAGCCATTTCAGCCACGCCCTCTGCTGCCCGCTGACGTAGTTACGCAAGTAGCCCTCTAGCCACTTGTTAACTATCTCCGTCTGCCCGTCCGTCTGGGGATGATAACTAGTGCTCGGTGTCAACTCGGTCCCCACTAGTCGGAAGAGCTCTTGCCAAAATCCACCCATAAAACGGCTGTCCCTGTCACTAACAATGGTCTTGGGTAGACCATGCAATCGGAAAACCTCCCGGAAAAATAACTCTGCCACCTGTGCCGCTGTGTGATGTGCCGAAATGGCGAAAAAATGAGCATACTTCGTTAGCCGGTCAACCACTACGAAGATGCAGTCCTTGCCCTGTACTGTGGGCAACCCCGTGATGAAGTCCATCGAAATACTCTCCCACTTCCCCTCCGGAATGGGAAGAGGCTGCAACAACCCTGCAGGATGACTCATCTCTCCCTTGTTCCGCTGGCAAACCTCGCACTCCCTGACATGCTGGAGTACGTCCTCCTTGAGGCCCTTCCATGCAAATCTCTCCCGGATGGCGCTGTATGTCTTGGTGAACCCCTGATGACCCGCCAATGGTGAATCATGTGAAGCCTGGAGTATCTTCTTCTTGAGCTGAGACCCCTCAGTCAAGAAGATCTTGTCCCTGTAATAGATGACCTCATCGGCCACCCTGTATCTGCTATCCGCTACCTGCCCATCCAGAACCTCGCATGCAAATCTATCTTTGGAGTACTCAACCAGTAGTCGAGCCTTCCAGTCAGCGTCCAAGCTCATGAGCGACAACGTGGCCGGTCTACGGGAAAGGGCATCAGCTACCACGTTATTCTTCCCCTTGACATACTCTATGTCAAAGTCGTATGCCTGGATCTTGCTGATCCACTTTTGCCGCCTCTCCTGCAACTGCTTCTGCTCCAGAAAGTACCTTAGGCTGTTATGATCTGTCCTCACCCTGAATCTGCCACCTACCAGGTACTGCCAGAATTTGGCCAATGCATGCATGATGGCCAGCATCTCCTTGTCATATATGGGATATAGCCGCTCGTGTGGAAGGAGCTTCCGGCTCTCGAACGCAATCGGATGACCCTCCTGCATCAGAACTGCTCCAATCCCCTCTCCTGATGCATCGCACTCTAGGACAAAGGGCTGCGTAAAATCTGGCAATGCTAACACGGGACAACTGCTCATCACCTCCTTGAGCTTATCGAAAGCTCGCTGTGCTGTATCCGACCAACTGAATGCCCCCTTCCTCGTCAGCTCCGTGAGGGGTGCAGCAAGCTGAGAGAAGCCCTTGACGAACTTCCTGTAGTAGGTGCAGATACCAATGAACCCTCGAAGTTCTGTTACATTCCGTGGCTCTGGCCAGTCCCTGATAGCCCTGATCTTCTCCTCGTGGACTCTCACCCCGTCCACTCCTATAATGTGTCCCAGATACAGCATCTCCGTCAACCCAAACTCACACTTGGAGAGTTTGGCAAAGAACTGCTGCTCCTCCAAAATGTGCAAGATCGTCTCAATGTGCTGGAGATGCTCCTCCCAAGTCCTGCTGTATATAAGGATATCATCAAAGAAAACCAGCACAAACTTCCTCAGATGATCCCTGAAAATGTGGTTCATACAAGACTGGAAAGTAGCTGGTGCATTGGTCAACCCGAATGGCATGACCAGGAACTCAAAGTGCCCATAATGACACCTGAAAGCAGTCTTGGGAATGTCCTGTTCCCTCATGCGTATCTGATGGTACCCGGATCTCAAATCGATCTTTGAGAAAAACCGTGCTCCTCTCAACTCATCCATCAGCTCGTCGATCCTGGGAATGGGGTACCTGTTTTTCAGGGTCTTCTTGTTCAGAGCCCTGTAATCAATGCACATGCGTAATGTGCCGTCCTTCTTCTTCAACAGCACTACTGAAGAAGCAAAAGGATTGGTGCTGGGTCGAATGTGCCCAAGGGCCAGCAACTCCTGAATGGCCCGCTCTATCTCATCCCGATAGGCCTTGGGATGCCTATACGGTGTGGTGATCACTGCCTGTATCCCCTGCTCCAGCTCGATCGTGTGCTCAAACCCCCGATCCGGTGGCTGTCCTGGCGGAATGTCTCCAAAAACTACTGCATATCTGTCGAGAATAGTCTGTAGATCAGGGTGCACCGTCCGTCCTGTATCTACTGCCTCCGAAGCCCGCAACTCTACTGCCCACTCTATGTCTCCCTTGCGGAATGTCGCCTCCATGCTGTGTGCCGATACTGTCTGGGGTGGATATGTGTTCTGCCCTCGTATCTTCTCATGCTTCCCCGTCTTGGGATCATCCCACTCCATCTCCAAGGCCTTCCAATCTGTTGTGACCTTCCCTAGAGTAATAAGCCACTGAACTCCCAATATCACATTGGTGTCCGGGATGTCCACCACAAAGAAGTGATCGGTCAATGTATAGGTGCCCATCGTCACTGATAATTCTGGTACATATCGGGCACATGCCATGGTCTGATCTCCTGGTACCAAAACGGAAAACCCATCAAAGCCCTCTGTCGGTATGCCTCTCCGTGCAACCATCTGGGCATCAATGAAGTTGTGGGTGGCCCCACTATCGACTAAGACCGAAACCCGCTGTCCGCGCACTGTCCCCCGTACGCGCAATGTCAGATACTTGGGGACTCCTCGTAATGCTGCTAGAGCTCCCCCAGTAGGTGCGAATGATGCCCCACCTGCATCGGGTGGTGGAGGTGGTAAGGTACTCTGTGCTGCATAACATCCTCCTGCCTCCTCATCATCCTCCTCATCCTCTTCCCCGCTGCTCTCGGAGAAGACCTCTATGAAATGTGCCTTCCCTGCCACACATTTGTGTCCCGGTGCCCACGGCTCCTGGCAAGTGAAGCATAATCGCTTCCGCCTCAGCTCTCTCCTGGCCTCATCATCAAACTGTCCTCGTCCCGGATTTGCCTTGGGAGGCGGAACCCTCGTGTCCTTACCCTTAGGCTGGAAAGCCTCTCTCTGTGGATAAGGCGGTCGGGTCCTGGGCAAAACATCATGTAGGTCACGAGCCCTACTAATAGCATCCTGTAGGGTAGCCGGTTTGTTTGACCGGACTAGGCCACGAAGTGGCTCTGACAGCCCCTCCACGAACATATAGACCATCCGAGCTGTCGATAAGTCAGGTACCATCACTGAAACCCTCAAGAAGTCTGAGATGTATGCCTCTGCACTCCCAGTCTGTCTGAGCTTGGTCAGCTCAACAAAATGCTGCTCCGGATCCCTCCTGTCAAAACGCTCCACCACTCTCCTGGTGAACTCAGCATATGTCGTCACTGTGGAATGTCCTAGTGTTGCCATCCCATGAAACCACCAGTCCTGGGCCTCACCCTCTAAATGCAATGTAGCCATCTTAATGGCCTCCATCTCCGACATCTGGTTAAGCTGAAAATAGATGTCCAGCTTCTCCACCCAGGACTTTGCCGTAGTCTTCGGTGAACCATCAAACATAGGCAAATGGAATTTACTAGCCGCACGGTGGCCATCACGGTGGGATCCACGCCCCTTGTGTTGGTGCTGCTCATGCTCAGGGGCTTTGACGCCACATCGGTACTGGAGATAGCGCTCATAGGGGAAAGTATCCATGAATGCCTGTCCTAGGCCCTGCCACTCTGCAAAAACGGCTGCATATTGAGCTGGACTCACCTCTCTTGGTGCTGTCGACCCCTCGTCCTCTACCAGGAAGGTAGGCATGGTGGGTCGCGTGGGGGCTGGATTGTCCCTCGGCGCACTTCCCCGTACTCCTATCCCTGTGTCCTCTTGCGAGAATGTGGGCATAGTGGGTCGCGCGGGTGCCTGAGTCGTCACAATGGGGATAGCATCACGCACTGGTATATGGTGAGACATACCCGATCCTTCTCCGACCTGGAAAACCCTAGGGGGTTCTCTCTGTGCTACCTCTACGGCTGCAAGCCTCTTTGACATATCCTGCATGTGATGGATGATTGCATCCAGCTTCTCAGCTGTGTCTGCCATCGGAATCCGCTGCTCTGTCTCTGAATCTGTTTCAGGTGGCTCCTGATCAGAATCACTTCCCCCGAAGAGACTCTTCCTATAGATGTAGGGGTTATCCCCGGGCGTCATAGACTGCTAGCACCACAGGCTGAGCCAGATCTATGCTCTGATACCACTGTAATATCCCCAAAGGGAAATAACCAGTAATAAACAGAAATATACCAGACAGATCTAGAAAATACAATGCTGGAACCAGATCATGGAACAAGTACACATAGAATACCAGAAAACTGAGCCATTTTATTAATCTGAAAGTACATAGAGAGGAGTACAAGATAATCAGAATGGGTGCACCTATCCTTGCCCTAGGCAAGCGGAGACCCTCTCAGAACAAATGATGGCTGCAAAGATGGACAGCGTCCTAGCTGGCTGGAGAGCTGCTATGAAGAGCTACTGCTGGAATGCCATGGAACTGTGAGCTGAAGACTAGAAGATGGCTGCTACTGGTCCTCCAAACCCTCCACAATGAAAACGTTGTCTCTGCTAGTGACAGCGCAGAAACAAATGGAGCACTAGTCACCAAAAACCTCCTGATGAATGGATCAACTCCTGAATGCTGGAAAACGCTGTCAAGCCCCTCTCACCCAATCCTGCTCAACAGATCAACGTCCTCCTAATGGATCTACGTCCTTCCTGCTCAGATCTACTGGATCTGAAGCCTCCAATCCAGATCTGCGTCCTTCTAGCTCAGATCTACTGTTACCCTTTCAGATCTATGCTGGATCTGCCAATATCTCTTCAGATCTGCAACCTCCAAGGCTGGATCTGATGTTATCTCTTCAGATCTAAATTTGGATGTTTGTCAATGTCTCCCTCGGATCTTGCCAAATCTCCCAAGGTTTGGATCATCCTATTTCTCCGGATCACTACGAGGAACTAGATGCAAATGTCTCTAAAAATACGTAATCTCCAAGTACGGATCTATCGATGTGCCCTCGGATGCGTCCTTAAATGCTCCTGGTACATCAAGTCCTCTTTCTAAGGGCCGATGTTGCGTGTCTGTCTCTCTGGAGACAACGTCCCTCCCTTCTCGGATCTGAGCTTGCGTCCCCCACGGAACGGCGTCCTCTCTCTCTCGTCCTCTTTTCCCACTCACGGGCGTCCCTTCTCCTCGGATACGCGCGAGTCACAAGGGCTTCTTCCTCCTCTCCAAATCTCCACCAGAAAACTGCTGCTAATTACCACTGAAACTGAAGGATGTTACTCGGAAAATAACCTTACTAGGGCAGGCACTCGAAGTCCCCCGAAGCTAAGGGTGATACCAGAAAATAACCTTACCAGGGCAGGCACTCGAAGTCCCCCGAGGCTAAGGGTGAGATCTCCGCACGGAGACACTCGGTTGCACTAAACAGTGCTGCAGACCGACTAAACAACCGGCGTGCTGAAGCAGACAGAAGTCTAGCTCTCAATATCAATATCAAATCAAGCATACCAAAATGAGGTGAGAACCCCACCTTTTATAGTGCTAAACTCCCTCCAAAACATTGACTGCGTCCTTCACTCTCCTTGGCCTGCGCAGTTACCCTTGGGTCAGCGTGAGGCCTCCCCTCATATCCATGTGGACCCCCAAGGCCCCCTCTCTAAGTTATAACGTTAATCAACTAGGAAAACACTTTATTTTATAAAGTGAGGTGACTTAAGTGAGGTGACCCCTCTTATTTCTCACTTTATTTATTATTTCTAGCTAAAGCGGCAAAATTAAACAAAATTGAAATATTCCAATTAGCAAGGCTAATTGGGAATATTACAGTCTCCCCCGGCAAAACGTTGCTTGTCCTCAAGCAACTGAAGTGATGGATGCTGTAAGATCCTCTCATCCTCCCAAGTGGCATCCTCATCTGGCAAATTCTTCCATTTCACCAAGAACTCTCTGATCTTCCGGCTACGAAGCTGTCTCTCCCTGGTGTCAATAATGGCTTCCGGCTGTAATACCAAGTGCCCCTCATCATCTGTGGGCGGTAGCTCCCCGGTGACTGTCACATGCTGACCCAATGCCTTCTTCAGGCATGATACATGGAAGATGTTATGAATCCGACTGCCTTGGGGCAGTTCCAACTCATATGCAACCTGCCCGACCCTGCGTATCACCCTGTATGGTCCATAAAAACGAGGCTTTAGCTTCTCTGCCCCCTTCTGTTTGAGCGAAGACTGTCGGTATGGCTGTAACCGTAGGTAGACTAGGTCCCCTACCTCAAAGTGTCTCTCCACCCGACCCTTATCAGCGTACAACTTCTGCTGATTCTATGCTGTGGCTATGTTGTCCTTGAGAGTCCGGAGGATATCTTGGCTCTCTTGGATCCATAACTTGGCTCGCGGAGCCCTGCTAACACCAAACATCATGTCCACAAAAGATAGGGAATGATATCCATACAACGCATAGAAAGGTGTCATACCGATGGACATATGGTGGGTTGTGTTGTAGCAGTACTCGCCCAGATGTAGCCATTTCAGCCATGCTCTCTGCTGCCCACTGACGTAGTTACGCAAGTAGCCTTCTAGCCACTTGTTAACTACCTCCGTCTGCCCGTCCGTCTGGGGATGATAACTAGTGCTCGGTGTCAACTCTGTCCCCACTAGTCGAAAGAGCTCCTGCCAGAATCCACCCATAAAACGGCTGTCCCTGTTGCTGACAATGGTCTTGGGTAGACCATGCAATCTGAAAACCTCTCGGAAAAACAACTCTGCCACCTGTGCCGCTGTGTGATGTGCAGAAATGGCGAAAAAGTGAGCATACTTCGTTAGCCTGTCAACCACTACGAAGATGCAGTCCTTGCCCTGTACTGTGGGCAACCCCGCGATGAAGTCCATCGAAACACTCTCCCATTTCCCCTCCGGAATGGGAAGTGGCTGCAGCAACCCCGCGGGATGGCTCATCTCCCCTTTGTTCCGCTGACAAACCTCGCACTCCCTGACATGCCGGAGTACGTCCTCCTTGAGGCCCTTCCATGCAAACCTCTCCCGGATGGCTCTGTACATCTTGGTGAACCCCTGGTGGCCCGCCAATGGTGAATCATGTGAAGCCTGGAGTATCTTCTCCTTGAGCTGAGATCCCTCAGTCAAGAAGATCCTGTCTCTGTAATAAATGACCTCATCGGCCACCCTGTATCTGCTATCTGCTACCTGCCCATCCAGTACCTCGCATGCAAATCTATCTTTGGAGTACTCAACCAGTAGTCGAGCCTTCCAGTCAGCGTCCAAGCTCATGAGTGATAACGTGGCTGGTCTACGGGAAAGGGCATCAGCCACCACGTTATTCTTCCCCTTGACATACTCTATGTCAAAGTCGTAAGCCTGGATCTTGCTGATCCACTTCTGCTGTCTCTCCTGCAACTGCTTCTGCTCCAGAAAGTACTTCAGGCTGTTATGATCGGTCCTAACTCTGAATCTGCCACCTACCAGGTACTGCCGGAATTTGGCCAATGCATGCATGATGGCCAGCATCTCCTTATCATATATGGGATATAGCCTCTCGTGTGGAAGGAGCTTCCGGCTCTCGAATGCAATCGGATGACCCTCCTGCATCAATACTGCTCCAATCCCCTCTCCTGATGCATCGCACTCTAGGACAAAGGGCTGCGTAAAATCTGGCAATGCCAACACGGGACAACTGCTCATCACCTCCTTGAGCTTATCAAAAGCTCGTTGTGCCGTATCCGACCAACTGAATGCTCCCTTCCTCGTCAACTCCGTGAGGGGTGCAGCAAGCTGAGAGAAGCCCTTGACGAACTTCCTGTAATAGGTGCAAATACCAATGAACCCTCGGAGTTCTGTTACATTCCGTGGCTCTGGCCAGTCCCTGATAGCCCGGATCTTCTCCTCGTGGACTCTCACCCCGTCCACTCCTATGATGTGTCCCAGATACAGCATCTCCGTCAATCCAAACTCACACTTGGAGAGCTTGGCAAAGAACTGCTGCTCCTCCAAAATGTGCAAGACCGTCTCAATGTGCTGGAGATGCTCCTCCCAAGTCCTGTTGTATATAAGGATATCATCAAAGAAAACCAACACAAACTTCCTCAGATGATCCCTGAAAATGTGGTTCATACAAGACTGGAAAGTAGCAGGTGCATTGGTCAACCCAAATGGCATGACCAGAAACTCAAAGTGCCCATAATGACACCTGAAAGCGGTCTTGGGAATGTCCTGTTCCCTCACGCGTATCTGATGGTACCCGGATCTCAAATCAATCTTTGAGAAGAACTGTGCTCCTCTCAACTCATCCATCAGCTCGTCGATCCTGGGAATGGGGTACCTGTTCTTCAGGGTCTTCTTGTTCAGAGCCCTGTAATCAATGCACATGCGTAATGTGCCGTCCTTCTTCTTCACCAGCACTACTGAAGAAGCGAAAGGACTGGTGCTGGGTCGAATGTGCCCAAGGGCCAACAACTCCTGAATGGCCCGCTCTATCTCATCCCGATAGGCCTTGGGATGCCTATATGGGGTGGTGATCACTGCCTGTATCCCCTGCTCCAACTCGATCGTGTGCTCAAACCCCCGATCTGGTGGTTGTCCTGGTGGAATGTCTCCAAAAACTACTGCATATCTGTCGAGAAGAGTTTGTAGATCAGGGTGCACTGTCCGTCCCGTATCGACTACCTCTGAAGCCCGCAACTCTACTGCCCACTCTATATCTCCCTTGCGGAATGTCGCCTCCATGCTGTGTGCCGATACTGTCTGGGGTGGATATGTGTTCTGCCCTCGTATCTTCTCATGCTTCCCCGTCTTGGGATCATCCCACTCCATCTCTAAGGCCTTCCAATCCGTCATGACCTTCCCCAGAGTAATAAGCCACTGAACCCCCAATATCACATTGGTGTCCGGAATGTCCACCACAAAGAAGTGATCGGTCAATGTATAGGTGCCCATCGTCACTGATAACTCGGGTACATATCGAGCACATGCCATGGTCTGATCTCCTGGTACCAAAACAGAAAACCCATCAAAGCCCTCCGTCGGTATGCCTCTTCGTGCAACCATCTGGGCATCAATGAAGTTGTGGGTGGCCCCACTGTCGACTAAGACCGAGACCCGTTGTCCGCGCACTGTCCCCCGTACGCGCAACGTCAGATACTTGGGGACCCCTCGTAATGCTGCTAGAGCTCCCCCAGTAGGTGCGAATGATGCCCCACCTGCATCGGGTGGTGGAGGTGGTAAGGTACTCTGTGCTGCATAACATCCTCCTGTCTCCTCATCGACCTCCTCATCCTCTTCCCCGCTGCTCTCGGAGAAGACCTCTATGAAATGTGCCTTCCCTGCCGTACATTTGTGTCCCGGTGCCCACGGCTCCTGGCAAGTGAAGCATAATCGCTTCCGCCTCAGCTCTCTCCTGGCCTCATCATCGAACTGTCCTCGTCCAGGATTCACCTTGGGAGGCGGAACCCTCGTGTCCTTACCCTTAGGCTGGAAAGCCTGTCTCTGTGGATAAGGCGGTCGGGTCCTGGGCAAAACATCCTGTAGGTCACGAGCCCTACTGATAGCATCCTGTAGGGTAGCCGGTTTGTTTGACCGGACTAGGCCACGAAGTGGCTCTGACAGCCCCTCCACAAACATATAGACCATCCGAGCTGTCGATAAGTCAGGTACCATCACTGAGACCCTCAAGAAGTCTGAGATGTATGCCTCTGCACTCCCCGTCTGTCTGAGCTTGGTTAGCTCAAAGAAATGCTGCTCCGGATCCTTCCTGTCAAAACGCTCCACCACTCTCCTGGTGAACTCAGCATATGTCGTCACTGTGGAATGTCCCAGTGTTGTCATCCCATGAAACCACCAGTCCTGGGCCTCACCCTCTAAATGCAATGCAGCCATCTTAATGGCCTCCGTCTCTGGCATCTGGTTAAGCTGAAAATAGATGTCCAGCTTCTCCACCCAGGACTTTGCCGTAGTCTTCTGTGAACCATCAAACATCGGCAAATGGAATTTACTCGCTGCACGGTGACTATCACGGTGGGATCCACGTCCCTTGTGTTGGTGCTGCTCCTGCTCATGGCCCTTGCCGCCACATCGGAACTGGAAATAGCGCTCTAAGGGGAAAGCATCCATGAACGCCTGACCTAGGCCCTGCCATTCTGCAAAAATGGCCGCATATTGAGCTGGACCCACATCTCTTGGGGCTGTCGACCCCTCGTCCCCTACCGGAAAGGTAGGCATGGTGGGTCGCGTGGGTGCGGGATTGACCCTCTGTGTACCTCCCCGCACTCCCGTCTCTGTGTCCTCGGGTGTGAATGTGGGCATATAGGGTCTCTGCGCTGTCACAATGGGAATAGCGTCTGGTATGTAGCGAGACACGCCCGATCCTTCTCCTACCTGGTGAACCCTAGGGGATTCTCTCTGTGCTACCTCTACAGCTGCAACCCTCTTGGTTACATCCTGCATGTGATGGATGAGTGTATCCAACTTCTCAGCTATGTCTTCCATTGGATTCCGCCGTTCTGTCTCTGAATCAGAATCACTTCCCCCGAAGAGACTCTTCCGATGGATGTAGGGGTTATCCCCGGGCGTCATAGACTGCTAGCACCACAGGCTGAGCCAGATCTATGCTCACGTACCCCGCTGGAATATTCCAGGGAAATAGCAGGTAATAGCAATGTACGGACGGATATAGGAAATATAATCTTGAGGTGAGATCATACACATGAATGCCGGGCGAGCCATTTTATTAATCGAAAGTACATAGAGAGGAGTAAGAAGATCGAGGATAAATGCACCTATCCTTACCTAGAGCAAGTAGAAATCTCAGGACAAATAGGCACATAACAAGGACAATCCTAGGCCTCTGAGCGAAAGGCGGCATTGTCTTCAGAACTATGAAATTTGAAAAGTGAAAAATATTTGCTATCAATACTCCAAACCCTCACCAATGGAAACGGCCCCCATCAAGACCCTCAACAGAAGCCTGTCTCGGATCGAGCGTCCTGCAGGGAATCTACCTCGATGTACTCGGATCCTCTTTGGATCACGAAGTCTCCAACCAGAGATACCGTCCTATCCCTCCAGGATCTGCGTCTCCTAGATCAGATCTGCTATCAACCCTTCAGATCTATGCTGGATCTGACAATATCTCTTCAGATCTGCAACCCCCAAGGCTGGATCTGATGTTATCTCTTCAGATCTAGGCTAGATCTGCCAATATCTCCTCAGATCTACAATCTCCCAAGCTGGATCTAGTGCTATACCTCCAGATCTGCACCACACAAAACTAGATCTGCAAATATCTGCTCAGATCTACAATCTCCAAGGCTGGATCTATCAATGTGCCTTCAGAACTGCGTCCTCTCTTCCCTGCTGAACAGCGTCCTCACTCCAAGACTGATCTGCGTCCTTCCTCCTCCTGGAATAGCGTTTTCTCTGCTCAGATCTGGACTGCGTCCTCCCTGAAACAGCGTCTTCACTCTCAAGGCTGATCAGCGTCCTCTCTTCTCCTGAAACAGCGTCCCTCCTCCTCAGAACTGCGCAGCCACCAGAAACTGCTGCTACTTGCTGCTGAAACTGAAAGGTGTACTCAGAACATAACATTACTAGGGCGGGCACTCGAAGTCCCCCGAAGCTAAGGGTGAAACCAGAAATAACCTTACCAGGGCAGGCACTCGAAGTCCCCCGAGGCTAAGGGTGAGATCTCCGACCGGAGACACTCGGTTGCACTAAACAGTCTTTGCGGTTGACCTGACACTTCGTCTTCCAGGCAGGCCAATCAGCTATCAATAAGAATATCAAATCATGAATGATCAAATGAGGTGAGAGCCTCTCCTTTTATAACACCAATCTCCCTCCAAAACTCAACCGTCCTTACTCTCACTTTGACTGTAGCAGTTTACATGGGTGACTGATGCCTCCCCCATCATATTCATGTGGACCCCAAAGGCCCTCTATAAGATTACAACTTCAATCTAGAATCTACTAGGGAAAAAAAAGAACACCTTATTTATAAAGTGAGGTGACTAAAGTGAGGTGACCCCTCTTATTTCTCACTTTATTTATTATTTCTAGCTAAAGCGGCAAAATAAAGCAAAAATGAAATATTCCAATTAGCAAGGCTAATTGGGAATATTACATTTGCAGATGCATCAATGGATTTTAGGAACATGGTTCCTTTAGGGCAAGCTACAACAAAATTTATTATTGTTCTACCCCTATGATCTATCCACCCATCAGACATAATTGTACAACCTGTAATTTTTCGTGAGCTTTTAATGCTTTCCAATTGTTCCTTGACACACTCAAACTCCTCATCTAGCTCTTTCCCCCTAAGTTGCATTATAAGATGGGGCTTTGTATCCAGGGCCAACACTTGCAATGGCATCCACCATGGGCTGATAAAAATATGACTTTGCATAGTTGAATGAAAGACTGTTATGGTACCAAAACCTCCTCATTGCCATATCTGCCTCCTTCCTCTTCTTTTCATTAAAACTATCCAAGGTTGGTTGAGATCCTGGAGTTGTACGAGAAGTGAAGAACGAAGAGGTTATACTCTTGTTTGCCACAACACTTGAAGAGGAGTTACCAATACCTGGACTTTCAATCTGCATTTCACTATGAGATGAAGATCTACCTATCCCAACAATCTCATCCTTCCTTCTTGCCCTCTTAGAAGTTTCTTCTTTAATGGCTTCCAAAGCAGCTGCCATTTCAGTAGTGACTTCATCAGGGCAATTTTGACAACATCCCACACCATTCCCAGGAATTCTAGCTAGCTGGTATTTTAGCCTGTTTATTCCTGCATGCATTGTGGCATTGCAATAATTGCACTTGACATGGTGGTCATTACCGGTAATGGTTCGTTGACCATGTGCCCATGCTGGATCACGAGACTTTCTAGAACCATTTGGTGGCATGGTGATGAAATCTGGAATTTTTTTTTTTTTTTTTAAATCTAATTGATAATTTTTATTTTTATTTTTTGGTTTTTTGGTTATTAATTTTTTTTTTTAATTTACAAATTTTTTTGGCCTTTTGGCTGAGTTTCTCAGCTACAGGGCCTGCACGCTGAGGAGGTAGACCGCAGGCCCTGTGGCTGAGTTTCTCAGCCATACAGGGCCGTTGTGTCGCTGAGAAACTCAGCCACTAGGCCAAAAAAATTTGCAAATTGCAAGTGAAAAAAATAAAATAAAATTGAATTGATTAGATAAAATTAAAAAAAAATTACATGCAAGCAGCAAGTTGCAAAACAGTGAAACAAAGATCATGAATTCTACCTGGACATTGTGCTGCTACTTGGCCAATGCTGTGAATCCACCTTGCTGTTATAGTGTGCTACTACTCCGTCAGTGCAGCTACTCCGCTAGTGTCGTGACTCCGCCAGTGCTGCTACTCCGCTAGTGTTGTGACTCCGCCTTGCTGTTACAATGTGTTGCTACTCCGTCAGTGCTGCTACTTTGCCAGTGCTGCTACTCCGCCAGTGCTGTGACTCCGCCTTGCTATTACAGTGTACTGCTACTCCGCCAGTGCTGCTACTCCAAAAGGGAGAGAGGTGCTTATAAAGCATTTACTTCCCTCCAAATTCCCTTTTCCTCCACCTCATTTCCAAAAAAAAGAGGAAAATAAAAAAATTTGAGAAATTCCAAAATTTTTTTCCTTTTGTTGTGGGACGGGTCTTATAGGGGTCCGATATGGGTCCTATGAGAAACCCGTGGGTCTTATGCGAGTAGGTGAGTTTAATACGAGTTTGAGCGGGTAAGGGTAGAGAGCGTGAGTTCTATGCGAGTGACCCGGCTCGCTATAGAACCCGCGAAGACTCGCGAGTACCCGCGGGTCTTATACGAGTGGTGCTTCACTGCTTGTATCTATCCTTGGTTAGATCCAACATTTACCCAATTTTCCTTAAGGAAATGGTTGCTAAATAATGTAAATAATTGTAACTAGCAAGCTAATTTATCCTAAACTAAATACAAAAACCCAAAAGTTTTAGAATTTTTTCAAGAAGACTTGGTTGTTGGGTTATAGCTATGTCTTACTTACCTCACCCTTGTGGGAGTGCGAAATTGACACCTTCTTATGTCAATATAGCCTGATAACTCAAGGTAGGGCTTGGTCTTGAACATAAATCGCCCACACTATTGACTTAATCTCCTGGATAATTTTCGAACCTACTTAAGAGTGGTCTCTGTCAAAGTGCTGTCTCCAATCTTCAGATCCAGTGTGTGTTTATACAAAACCCTCCAAAATTCGAAACTCTCCTTCAGAATGGTTCGGTTGTTTGGATCGATCCAACTGCAAAACAAATTGACAAAGTGGGGTTGCCCCCTAGTTGCCCATTCCATGATTATGTAGCCCCTCAATGGCAAGATTTGTTAACCTTAGTGTAGTTTTACTTATTACCAATAAAATTAGATTAAACTCCAATAACATATAAAAAAAAGCCGAAATAAAAATCGCTCCACACAATGTAAATAGAATAGAAAAAGGTTTGTAAAGAATGAGTTCTTTTATTATGACGACACCAATCTCCAATGACAACAACAACATTAAAAATGAGGGGAGACTAGCCTTTATAGAAAAAATTATAACTACTAGAAAATGGCTAGTTTTGACTATCTCTGAAGAAAATATTTCACAAGTCATCCACATGTCAGAGACTTGGTAATAATTCATGAAATATTGAAAAATAATTTCTAATTCATCGATTAGGGGGACAATTTGAACATATTTCCACAAATTAGCGTAAGATTTCCTTTGCTCATGCTCCACGATGGTCAATAGTCAAAATAGTAGGCTTAGTAGGCTCAACCTTCCAAATGTTTAGTCCATGATGAATTTGGCTTGGTCCTTGGAGGAGTGCAACTTGATGAAGGAATTCAAATTGGTCATTTAGTGAATTTTTTTATCCTGCAATGGCTACTTTTTTGGGCCAATACTCAACTTCCCTCATCCCAACGACTAATTTGACCCTTAAAGGCTAGTTCAACTTGAATTTTTCCCCTGAGTAATTCGACTTAGCCACCCTTCTAGTGGATCTTCAATTGCATTGTTGTTTTAGCAACTATGCAACCTGGGTATTGCTTTGCTGGTCTATATCTGTACTGGGTATCTCTTAGATTTTCCATATCCTATAGGGCATTGCCACATCATCACCCTGTATGTAACGTCATCACCTCCCTGTGTGGGTTTTCTATGTTGAAATGTTGATGTTCTATGTTGTTACAATCACTTAAATCCATAACTTTTTTATGCTGCAAAATCAATTATGTAATTGTAGATAGAACATAAACCATATAACCCATATGCACGATGAAAGACAACCAATTACTCAATGAGACACAGAGAAGTTAGGTCAATGACTAGGGAAAAACCCAACTAGATTCTTCTTCTATTAGAAATCAATTGTTCCAACAGAGATACAAAGTACAATGAGAGAATGAAGAAGTTCACCCAAATCCGATGAATATATCTGATAGCAGTAGCTGATGCAAACACATAATCACTTTGGCTCTCCAAGATATGCTCTTTCTCTCTCTCTCAATCTTCCTCTAGACTCTCCAACTCTCTCTTTCTCAAGTTTGAATTCTCCTTTCACAAACACAAGTGTATCAAGTGAGGATGAGAGGCACGAATATATAGGAAGAGCAAGGAGGTTGAATTCATGAGGGAGTAACTCCTATGCCTCGAGGAGTTACATATACCAAAATAGGAGTGTAACTTATGCCATAAAGGAGAGAAGTGTATCTTATGCATTTAGGAGAGGAGTGTAACTCATGCATTAAAGATGTGTAAGAGGAATCTTTTTTATGACGAGTCATTAAAGTGTGTAAGAGAGTGTAATAGGTGCGTAAGAGCATTAAAGGGAGAGAGGAATGAATCCATTAAGAGAAAGAGAGTAACATATACATTAATTGAGGGGAGTTACATGTGATATGATTGAGTCTCATGATTGAGAGACTTGAATTTCTTTTTAATAATAATAATAATAATGATGATGATTAAGTTTTTCCAATTTTTTGCACAAACCCCAACAGGAGGATCAATCATCTTTTGGATTTGAAAGGACTTATTGGTGCGAGATCTGAAATGGGAGATCTATAACAAAAAAGGTATTCCAATGGAATTGCAAAATATGATCTATGCGGGTAGATCCACGCAGAACCAAAGGCGTTTACAAGACTATGGCGTAGAACAAAACTCCTCGATCATCATTAACCCGAGGTTGCAGGAGAGGTTCGACAGGATCTAATATCCCTAAGGGCCTGGTGTTTGCCAAAGGACAAACCAATGGATCTACGTCATTCAAAGACGCCCTCAAAGGAAAGGTTGCAGCTTCAGGTAAATCTGAACAAACTCTCAATATTCTTGGGCCCTATATTGTGGAGTAGATGATTGAAACTCCGGTAATGACAGTAGATCTAGCAGTGATCAATAATATTTGTACAACCTATCAATCCCAGGAAATCATTTGCAGGTACAATGGTTTCTGGCCAAAACCTGTGGATCTTTTTCGATGGATCTTTACGACTTGGACGGTAAATTACGAGATTCATTTATGCTCCAAAGGCTTCTTCATAGTAAAATTCGAACCATCAGAGATCAGAGATCACGTTTTACATGAGGGTCCGTGGTTCTGGGGAAATGCAGGACTATTTATCACCCCATGGTTCCCAGATTTTGATGCTAATTCAATGATGATCTCCAAAATACCGGTCTGGGTAAGACTGCATAACGTACCCCTTCACTTCTGGCATCCAAAAGTTCTGGAAGGAATCGGTAACATGATGGGGAGATACATCAAGATGGATACACAAAGAAGTGAAGGAGAAATTTATACTTTTTCTAGGATATGTGTTGAGGTAGACCTCAGTAAAGAACTGCCTGACCGTATCCTTTTGACACACAACAACCAATGCTAGACTCAGTTCTTAGATTATGAGAACACAACATTTAGATGTCGTCTCTGTCTTCAAACTGAACATCTACAAACCACATGTTCTTTGGCAAAGAAGGATCCCAGGAGGAAAAAGAAACCAGTCAAAAAGCCTAAGTGATGGCAATTCCCAACACCACAACCCGACGAAGAAGAGGAAGAGGAGGACTTGGGATCCCCCATCACTGAGGAAAACCCAAATCCACAGACATCTTCAGCGAACGAAGAATTTAACCAGGAAGGAGCTGTAATATTCCCAATTAGCTATTGCTAATTGGAAATATTAATTTTTGACTACATTAATTTAATAAAGTTCAGTTAAATAAAGTGGGTGAAGAGGGACACTTAACTCACACTTAGGATAAAATCATTTCCTAAAGTCACTTGAGAGACATGATTAATTTGGAGCGTGGGGCCTAGAGGTCGAAGTGGCAGCGTGGGGAAGAGGACAGCGTAGGCAGTGTGGGCCCAAGCCAACGCAAAGATATAGGGACAACGTGGCTCAAGGAGACAATGCAGTTGATGGTGGGGCCTAGGTGAGAGCAAGGCTCTCCAAACATAAAAAGGGAGAGGGTCTCCTCATTTGGATCATTCTGATTATGCATCTATGTTATTTGTCTTTTGACATTGAGCACGCTTGCTGTTGAGCAAAGTCTGCATGTACTGTTCAGTACACCGGGTGTCTCTGTGCGGAGATCCCAACCTCAACCCTAGGGGACTTCGAGTGCCTGCTCGGGTGAGGAGTTCCATCTTGTTTTGCCGGAGAGAGTTGCAGCAACCGCAGCTGGGAGCATCCACTCGAAGAGACAGCGCAGTCAATGAGAGGGAGGATGCAGTTTCTGAAGGAGGTAATTTCAGAGTGAGAAGCTATCAGGGGATTTAGCCCAGAAGAGTTAGAAAGGGTTCAACCCTACCCTATTCCATCATTTTGGTAGAGTTTGAGGCCATTATTTGCAACAGATTATTCAGGGTTAGCATTTACCTTTGGGACAACGTGGTACCTCAAGGGAGGTCATTTTCGAAGGTCAGCCATTTTCGAAAAGCTATCTGGGCTTTTCAGGGTATTGGGTGGAGAGGCCATTCCCAGAGTTTCACAATTTTCCGAGGTGTGGAGTAGCACCAATTAGTTAGTTCATTCCAGCAGTAGTAGCAGTACAATAGCAGCACCAACAACACTAGAGATTATGTAGTCTTTGAGGGAGCAGCCATTCCGTGTTATCTTCTGAGAGTATTTCTATGCTTTCCTAGTGCAAGCCAAGGTGCCATCATTCTGATCACCTTTGTACTTATTTCATCTTTCAATATTTAATAAAATGGCTCAGCATTCTCCATATTGTCTATTTTCCATATGATGTCTCTCTAGTTGCTGTAGTTCTTTGTTTATGTGCTTTATATTGCTTTTTATTTCCATTCGGAATATTACAGTGGTATCAGAGCTCATAGACTTGGCTCAGCATGTGGAGCGGATTGTCTATGACACCAGCAGGAAAATCGTACATCTGTTACCGAGGAAGGAAGTATAGAGACCAAGAGTGGAGGTTAGAAATCACTTTCGGGGAAGGTGACGGCGTTCCAGTAGTGGACGCAGAGGAGGAGGAACCAATGGCGGAGGAAAGAGATGTCGGGGAGAAATTCGGGGAACTCCTCAAATTAGTGCAAGATTTGTCGAGACGAATAGAAGAGATGGGGCAAAGGTTCACGGCAGAATCTAGATAGCGTGCAACCCCAAGGGGTTTCTAGATCAGAGAGGGATTGGGCACATCCCATCATCTACAGGAGCACATCACAGCGCGGCAGATGGCATCACATACACCTCCACGTTCCACGATGCCTACATTTATTGCCGCAGAAATTGTGGCAGGAGCACAACAGGAGCAAGAACCAACCCACATGGGAGATTACTTTGCCGAGTATTAGTCCTACGGTCAGGAGTTCAGAGATGCCCTCACATTCCATGACTTCGTTCAGCTCAAGCGGGACAGCAAACCCCGCAATCATCACAGGGGAAACATGCATTCACATGACGGGGATGTACAACGCACTGTAGGCAGATTCTATCTATCGACATTTGACGGATCATCCTAGTGTTCGGCAAAGGCTTGGGTGGAGAAGTTGGATATATATTTCTAGCTTAACCAGATGGCGGAGACAGAGGCCATCAAGGTGGTAGCGCTGCACCTGGAGGGCGAGGCCCATGACTGGTGGTTTCACGGGATGGCTACGCTGGGGCACTCAGGAGTGACATCATATGCCGAGTTTACACGAAGGCTGATAGAGTGATTTGATCGGAGGGATCCAGAGGAGCGCTTTGTTGAGCTGACTAAGATTAAGTAGACCGGGAGTCCGGACACATACATTTCAGAGTTCTTGAGACTCTCTGTGATAGTGCCTGATTTATCCGTAGCCCGGATGATCGAAGGATTGGCAGAGCCTCTACGGGGGTTAGTCAGATCGACGAGGCCAGCTACACTCCATGACGCAGTTGGGAGGACTTGAGATTTGCGGGATGCACTACCTCGAACTAGAGCTCCTTTTCCTCAGAGACCGACATTCCAGTCGAAGGGGAAGGACATGAGGGTTTTGCCTCCAACGCGGAACCAGAGCAGAGGGCCCGTGGATGATGAGACCAGGAGAGATCTGAGGCGGAAGAGGCTATGTTTCACATGTCAGGAGCCATGGGCACCAGGACACCATTGTGCCACGGGGAAGGCACATTACATTGAGGTTTTCTCCGACAGCAGCGGAGAAGAGGAGTATGAGGAGATAGAGGCAGGAGGCAGCAGCACAACGTAGAGGGGAGATCATTTGCCACCTCCACCTCCAGGAGCGGGAGGTGCGGCATTTGCACCTACCGGGGGAGCCCTTGCTTCTTTGCAAGGGGTTCCCAAATACTTGACACTGCGTGTCCGAGGCACTGTGTGGGGGCAGCATGTTTCAATATTAGTGGACAGTGGGGCCACCCACAATTTTATTGATGCCCAGTTGGTAGAGTGGAGGGGCATACCAATGGAGAGCTTTGATGGATTTTCGGTACTGGTTCCAGGTGATAGGACCATGCAGTGTGCCAGGTATGTGCCAGCCTTGGCAGTGACTATGGGGACTTACACCCTGACATATCACTTCTTCGTGGTGGACATTCCAGACACCAACGTGATACTGGGGGTGCAGTGGTTTATCACGCTGGGGAAGGTCACCACTGATTGGGATACCTTGGAGATGGAGTGGATGGATAAGAAGACTGGGAGGCACGAGAAGATTCGGTGTATGCACACCTACCCACCACAGACAGTTTCAGCACACCGGATGGAGGCAGATTTCCGGAAGGGAGACATAGAGTGGGCAGTGGAGCTGCGTGTTTTAGAGGTAGGATCTATAGGGCAGGGCATACACCCAGATGTACAGTCCATTTTAGACAGATATGCCATGGTTTTCAGAGAGATATCACCAGGGCAACTGCCAGATCGGGGATTTGAGCACACGATTGAGCTGGAGCAGGGCATCCAGGCTGTTATCACTACACCCTATAGGCATCCTAAGGCCTACTGGGATGAGATTGAGAGGGCCATCCATGAGCTCTTAGCTCTTGGGCACATCCGTCCTAGCACTAGCCCCTTTGCTTTGTCAGTGGTATTGGTGAAGAAGAAGGATGGCACACTGAGGATGTGTATTGACTACCGGGCCCTAAACAAGTAGACCATGAAGAACCGGTACCCCATCCCACGGATAGATGAGTTGATGGATGAGCTGAGGGGATCGAAGTCTCAAAGATTGACTTGAGATCCGGGTACCATCAGATTTGCGCGAGGAAGTAGGATATTCCCAAGACCGCTTTTAGATGTCATTACGGTCACTTTGAGTTCTTGGTGATGCTCTTTGGGCTGACCAATGCTCCGACCACATTTCAGTCATGCATGAATCGCATCTTCCGTAGTCACTTGAGGAAGTTTGTGTTAGTTTTTTTCGATTACATCTTGATTTACAACAAGACATGGGAGGAGCACCTACAACATATTGACGCTGTATTGCGCATATTGGAGGAGTAGCAATTTTATGCTAAGCTCTCCAAATGCGAGTTTGGGCTGACATAGATGCTCTACTTGGGGCACATCATTGGGGTGGACGGAGTGAGGGTCCACGAGGAGAAGATCAGGGCCATCCGGGATTGGCTAGAGCCGAAGAATGTGACGGAGCTTCAGGGGTTTGTGGGTATTTGCACCTACTACCGGAAGTTCATCAAGGGATTTTCCCAACTTGCTGCATGCCTTACAGACCTTACCAAAAAGGGGGCATTCAATTGGACTGACACAACGCAGAAGGCTTTCGACAGACTCAAGGAGGTAATGAGCAGCTGTCCGGTTTTGGCATTGCCAGATTTTACGCAACCCTTCGTCCTAGAGTGCGATGCATAGGGGAGGGGATAGGTGCAGTTTTGATGCAGAGAGGCCACCCCATAGCTTTCAAGAGCCGAAAGCTATTGCCACATGAGAGGTTGTATGCTATATACGACAAGGAGATGTTGGCCATCATGCATGCATTGGCCAAGTTTCGGCAGTACCTGGTGGGGAACAAGTTCAGAGTGAGGACAGACCACAATAGCCTCCGATTCTTTCTAGAGCAGAAGAAGTTGCAGGAGAGGCAGCAAAAGTGGGTTAGCAAGATCCAGGTATATGATTTTGACATCGAGTATGTCAAGGGGAAGAATTGCGTGGTGGCCGAAGCACTTTCACGCAGACCGACAACGTTGTCGTTGATGAGTTTGGATACGGACTGGAGGGCCCAACTTTTGGTAGAATACTCCAAGGACCGTTTTTCCTGTGAAGTGTTGGACGAACATGTTACAGATGACAGGTACAGGGTGATGGATGAGGTGATCTAGTTCAGGGACAGGATCTACTTGACCGAGAGCTCCAAGCTCAAGGCGAAGATATTGCACGCCTCACATGACTCGCCATTATCAGGTCACCAGGGGTTCACCAAGACCTATAGGGCCATCAAAGAGAGGTTCTCGTGGAAGGGCCTCAAGGAGGACGTACTCCGACATGTCAGGGAGTGCGAAGTTTGCCAGCGCAACAAGGGGGAGATGAACCATCCGGCAGGGTTGCTGCAGCCTCTTCCCATACCTGAGGGGAAATGGGAGAGTATTTCGATGGATTTCATCATAGGGTTGCCCACTGTACAGGGCAAGAATTGCATATTTGTAGTCGTTGATCGGCTGACAAAGTATGCACATTTCTTCGCTATATCAGCACGTTACACTGCAGCACAGGTGGTAGAGTTATTTTTGAGGGATATTTTCAGATTGCATGGTCTCCCAAAGACCATTGTCAGTGACAGGGATAGCCGCTTCATGGGCGGGTTTTGGCAGGAACTTTTCCGTTTGGTGGGCACTGAGTTAACCTCGAGTACTAGTTACCACCCACAGACGGATGGACAGACAAAGATAGTGAACAAGTGGCTGGAAGGCTACTCACGTAACTATGTCAGCAGGCAGTAAAAGGCATGACTACGATGGTTGCACTTGGGGGAGTACTGTTACAACACCACTCACCAGATGTCTATCGGTATGTCACCATTTTATGCTTTATATGGATATCATGCTTTGTTGTTCGCTAATGTGATGTTTGGTGCTAGTAAGGCCCCTAGGGCCAAGGATTGGATCCAAGAGAGTCAGGATATACTCCGGGCTCTTAAGGATAACATAGCTACAACACGTAATCAACAGAAGCTGTATGTCGATAGAGGATGGATTGAGAGGCAGTTCAAGGTAGGGGACTTGGTCTACCTACGATTGTAGCCATATCGACAATCCACGCTGAAGCAGAAGGGGGCCGAGAAGCTCAAGCCCCACTTCTATGGACCTTACAGGGTGACACGCAGGATTGGGGAGGTTGCATATGAATTGGAGCTGCCCACTGGTAGCAGGATTCATAACATTTTTCATGTGTCATGCCTGAAGAAGGCACTTGGACAGCAGGTGACTGCAACTGAGGAGCTCCCGCCAAAGATGATGAGGGGCACCTGGTGCTACAGCCAAAGGCCATTATTGACACTAGGGAGAGGCAGCTGCGGAATAGGACAGTCAGAGAGTACCTGGTGAGATGGAGGAATCTACCGGATGAGGATGCCACCCGGGAGAATGAGAAGATTTTGCAGCATCCATCATTGCAGTTGCTTGAGGACAAGCAACGTTTTGCCGGGGAGGACTGTAATATTCCCAATTAGCTATTGCTAATTGGAAATATTAATTTTTGATTACTTTACTTTAATAAAGTTAAGTTAGAAATAAAGTGGGGGAAGAGGGACACTTAACTCACACTTAGGATAAAAGCATTTCCTAAAGTCACTTAAGAGACATGATTAATTGGCAGCATGGGGCCTAGAGGCCTAGAGGTCGAAGTGGTAGCGTGGGGAGGAGGATAGCGCAGGCAGTGTGGGCCCAAGCCAGCATAGAGATAGAGGGACAGCGTGGCTCAAGGAGACAACGCAGTTGATGGTGGGGCCTAGGTGAGAGCAAGGCTCTCCAAACATAAAAAGGGAGGGGGTCTCATTTGGATCATTATGATTATGCATCTATGTTATTTGTCCTTTGACATTGAGCGCGCTTGTTGTTGAGCAAAGTCTGGACGTACTGTTCAGTACACTGGGTGTCTCTGTGTGGAGATCCCAACCTTAGCTCCAGGGGACTTCGAGTGCCTGCTCGGGTGAGGAGTTCCATCTTGTTTTGCCGGAGAGAGTTGCAGCAACCGCAGCTGGGAGCATCCACTCGAAGAGACAGCGCAGTCAGTGAGAGGGAGGACGCAGTGTCTGAAGGAGGTGATTTCGGAGTGAGGAGCTATCAGGGGATTCAGCCCGAAAGAGTTGGAAAGGGTTCAGCCCTACCCTATTCCATCATTTTTGTAGAGTTTGAGGCTATTATTTGTAGCAGATTATTCAGGGTCAACATTTACCTTTGGGACAGCGTGGTACCTCAAGGGAGGTCAATTTTGGAGGTCAGCCATTTTCGAAAAGCTCTCTGGGCTTTTCTAGGTATTGGGTGGAGAGGCCATTCCCATAGTTTCACAATTTTCCGAGGTGTGGAGCAGCACCAATTAGTCAGTTCATTCCAGCAGTAGCAGCAGTACAGTAGCAGCACCAACAACACTGGAGATTACGCAGTCTTTGAGGGAGTAGCCATTCCGTGTTATCTTCTGAGAGTATTTCTACGCTTGCCTAGTGCAAGCCAAGGTGCCATCATTCTGATCACCTTTGTACTTATTTCATCTTTCAATATGTAATAAAATGGCTCAGCATTCTCCATATTGTCTATTTTCCATATGTTGTCTCTCTAGTTGTTGTAATTCTTTGTTTATGTGCTTTATATTGCTGTTTATTTCCATTCGGAATATTACAAGAACAATGGTATCAGTTTCGCAAAATCCAAGAGTAGAAGGACACTCAGGCCAAGAAATGTTGAAGGAGAAGTAGATAGGAGGAGTCAAACGTCCTTATACATCTAGGAGTTCAGACTCAGATAAGGAACATTCGAGGTAGACAGAAGAGAACCAACTAATTATTGTAACAACCACTCCTGATCAAGGAGGATGGTGAAAAGTAGAAAGGAAGAAAGGTAGAAAAGGGTGACTAAGCTTATTTGCTTAGCCCCAAACTTATTTTTTATTTTGTTTTTTGGTTTTGATTATTTGGGAACCAACTTCTTGAGTGGTGCAGCCTAGGATAGTAAAAGAATGCACTATGTGCATCTATGTATTTAACTTTTTATAATAAATAGAAAGTTACGATTTTTCCACGAAAAAAAAATATTGATGATTAAGTCGAAATTGAACTATTAGGATTGATTGATGATCAGAAGGGATTTTGCAACAATAATACTTGATTACCAATTGATGCAAGGTGATTTACTATTTTTGGAAAGGCATACTTGAGACACTTTATTTTTAGAAATTCTATTTTAGACTTTCTATTTTTAGAAATTATATTTTTAGACTTTATATTTTTAGAATTTTTATTTTTAGAAATTTATCCCCGAGTTGCCAATTTTCAACACTCCCTCTTAGTTAGGGAGGAATTTCTTTTTGCAATAAAGATCTTTGCTTTCTCTGCTCATCTCTGTTCATCTCTGCTATGTATCATTTAGAACAATGATGTCTCAATCTAATGAAGAAGAATCATCATACATGAGATTCATCCATCACCCTATATTCACTTGGGGGAAATGCCACTTGCCAACATATGACAGGGATCTCGCACAACCAAGTCTCATCTTTGCTTGGGACTTCCCAGACTGTGGGTCAGATGCATATTGAGGCCTACTCTTGTGTCGCACACTACACAGGAGGTCCCTCATTATAAGGAGGTTTTTGACATCATTCCCTAATCTTGTGAGCTCTGACAGGGGGAAAGGCTATTCAATGTTCTCAGTCAATTGCGACTGCTTCCTGGAACGGTCACGTCCATAAGTCCAAGTTGCTCTCTAAAAACCAAGAACTTTCCTTTCGGTAAGGGCTTGGCAAGAATGTCAGCTGTCTGATCATCAATCACAATATGATGGAGCCTCATTGCTCCTCTCTACACCATATCCTAGATATAGGGATATTTGATTTCAATGTGCTTAGGCTTGTCATGGAACATAGGATTTTCTACAAGACGAATCCCACCCTTATTGTCACAATATGGAATTGTTGTGTCTGCAACTTGCTCAAACAACTCTCCAAAGAGCTTCCTCATCCATACTGCATCATAGCTAGGCTTGCTAGCAGCAATGTACTCAGCTTTAGCTATACTCAGTGCAACAGACTTCTGCTTTCTACTCATCCAAGAGATCATGGAAAATCCCGAGCTAAAGCAACACCTAGAAGTACTCTTTCTATCAATAGAGTTACCAACCCAATCAACATCACTATATCCACGAAGTCTTACATTTTCAGCAATATATCTCAATCCAGTATTGATGGTCCCATGCAGGTATATCAACACATGTTTCGCAACAATCCATTGTGCATGTGATGGCTTAGTCGTATATTGGCTCAAAGTATTAACCGCAAAGCATATGTCCGGTTTAGTGTTCACTAAGAACATCAATGCCCTAATCATTTGATGATACTCAGAAGGATTTGCCAAATCAACACCTACAACTTCACCACATAGCTTCTTGAAATTCATTTCCAGTGGAGAATTCATAGACTTGCATTATGTCATACCAAATCATTCCAATAGCTTGACATTATGTTTTCCTTGAGAAAGGAAAATCTCACCAGGTCCCTGCCATACTTCAAGACCCAAAAAGTAGTGCATCAAATGAAGATCTTTCATTTCAAATTCAAAAGCGAACTCCCTCTTACACTGGAGGATAAGATGTTTACCACCGGTCAGAAATAAATCATGAACATATAATACCAAAATCAAAAGGCATACCTTGGACTGCCTTGAAGTAAATATTTGGATCACATTACTTTTAGTAAAACCAAGCTTCATCAAGAAGCTACCATTGTGGGAATACCAAGCTCTTGGAGCTTGCTTTTAAACCATAAAGGGCTTTCTTCAGTCTAAACACGAGTTTTCTAGCCATGTACTTCAAAGCCTTGTGGTTGCTCCACAAATACTTATTTGAGGAAGCCATGTAGAAAAGCAATCTTCTCATTCATTTGGTGAAGGGACCATTCTCGGCTAGCAGCTACAGCCACAATAGATCGGATGGTTGTATAATGGGCAATGGGTGGAAAGGGTTTTATCATAGTTTATTCCCTCTTTCCGAGAGAACCCTCTGGCCACAAATCTAGCTTTATATTTTTCAATATTGCCATCAACACCATGTGTAATTTTATACAGTGATTTAGTAGACACAATAGATTTACCTTGGGGTCTTGGAACCACTTCCCATACATCATTATGAACGATGGACTCATATTCTCTAGCCATTGCATCTTTCCACACTTGAGCCTTCACAACTTCAAAAGTGCATGGTTCAACTTGAATAATGTTTCTCATGGCTACAACATATCCCTGTAATCAACATGGTTTCTTGTTTTCTTTGAAGGTTCCTCTGGGAGAAACATGTCTATCAGCATCCTGTAGAGTGTCACAAAACCATAATCGTCTTTTTCTAGAACATGGAGAAGGATCCTAGGAGTCCATGGGATCATAGGTTCATTTGCAAGATCAAGCTCAGGCTTGGGATCTTCTTGTGCATCCAAGGCATCATCCCGTCTTTCAACATTAACAGGAGGAGTGTCTATGGCTTTTCAAAGAGCTGCATATTCATCAGGTGTTATCTCTTTGCTAAACTCTATATTTCTTCGTCTAGGTACATATATTCTATAAGCTTTAGATTTTTCATAATAACCAACAATCATATCGTTCTTACCTGAAGCTTCCAGCGTGTTACTCTTTTTCTCTGGCACATGAAAGTAGACAGGGTAGTCAAAGATCCTTAAGTGCCCATTTTGTTCTAGGTTATATCGTACGATGGTCTCTTTCCTGATTTCAACTTCTTTGCAAAAGTCTTGAGCTCTTGTTCACTTCATGTCCACTCAAGTCATGGGATGGCTAAACACCTTCCTCAATCTCGATACAAAGGACTTGGTTCTCACATTCATCAAACGTACTTTTGATCCCAGAACAAGAGAAAGAGCAATAGTAGCAAAGTAAATAAACATAATGAAAATATACCTAATGATGAGGCATGTCTTTCTTTCTTTTCTAGATGCGAGAGTTGCTCCTTCATTATCCTTGCACCAACTTCCTCTTGGAGTTTACTCTTCCTGAACTATTTTGCACCTCGATGATCTTCAGGATATGTCTTTCTTGATCGCATCCTCATCAAGAAGTTAGTGAAAGAATCATTCAAATACTCATGCAGGAAAAATAACCAATGATCTATAAAGATAAATCTAAACAAGAACAATGACACAAAAAAACAACATAAAACTTGAAAATACTTTGGGATTGAAGGAAGTTGTTCACTCCCTCTTGATCCAACTTCTATAGGTTACACTGTCCATAAGTCATATGTCATTGGCAGAAAAAATGGATCTTCTTGATCACAACTTGTTAAACTCCATCATGATCCACTCTAATCTCAGGTATTTCGGAAATCATCTTTCTCACATGAGGTAATGCTTTTTAATGAAGATGAGTGAACTTTTGGTGCCACAGATTATATTGATAATTACTTATCATGAATCAATGCATGGATAGGTCTTCCATTGATTTTATATAGATCTTCAAATCTTGATCCTAGAGTGAAGACATGTAATAATAATTATACATATTGACTTCATTGTCTGCAATGATATTAGTTATAATCCATCTTTGATCGCTGCAAAAGAGGTTAATTTAGAAAACTATCATTCTATCTTTTGCAAAAGTCATGATTCTTACCTACAACCACTATTGTTAGTAAACATTAATATCAAAATTACCAAAACCCATAAGATTATGACCATTCTCATATAATGTGAGATAGTCAAAATCCCCCTATCTTCAACATTCAATTTTTATTAGTTATTCTTTCATAACCTTCTATGCATTATACTTCTTTTCAAGACAACACTTTCTTGCACAGGCATAAACAGAAATAAACTACTCTTTACTTTTGCATGCATCAACAGGTACCAAAACCACAACTATTAAACACATGCAACACCTTAATTACTATCTACAAAATTACTATCATATCTTGGGTTCCTTGAAGTCTTCGAAGAACGGTAGCAGTAAAATTTCAGCAACAAAATTTCAACAGTAAAATTTCAATAGTAAAATTTTCAACAGTAAATTTCAGCAATAGAATTTCAATAGTAAAATTCCAGCAGTAGAATTTCAATAGTAAAATTCAACAGTAAAATTTCAATTGTAAATTTCAGCAATAAAAGACGAGTTATTTTAGTAGAAAATGAGCAGCGAGTAAAATGAACAACAAGAGATATTTCAGCAAAAAAAAAGAGCTACAAATGGTGTAGACAACTAGAGATTTTTCAGCAGAAAAAACACTACAATTGGAGCGGACAACAAGAGATATTTCAGCAGAAAGAGAACTGCAAATAGAGCAGACAACAAGAAATATTCCAACAGAGAGAGAGTTGCAAATGGAGCTTTTCTTTTTGAGCTTGTCTTCACCAAAGCTCTGATACCATGTTGAAATGTTGATGTTCTATGTTGTTACAATCACTTAAATCCATAACTTCTTTATGCTGCAAAATAAGTTAAGTAATTGTAGATAGAACATGAACCATATAAACCATATGCACAATGAAAGACGACCAAGAACTCAATGAGACACAGGAAAGTTAGGTCAATGACCAAGGCAAAACCCACACGGGGAAAACCCAGTTAGATTCTTCTTCTATTATAAATCAATTGTTCCAGCAGAGATATAAAGTACAATGAGAGAATGAAGAAGCTCACCCAAATCTGAAGAATATCTCTGATAGCAGTAGTTGATGCAAACACTGAATCACTTTGGCTCTCCAAGATCTGCTCTTGCTCTTCAAGACTCTCTCTTTCTCTCTCAATCTTCCTCTAGTCTTTCCAACTCTCTCTTTCTCAAGTTTGAATTCTCCTTTCACAAGCACAAGTGTATCAAGTGAGGATGAGAGGCACAAATATATAGGAAGAGCAAGGAGGTTGAATTCACAAGGGAGTAACTACTATGCCTTGAGGAGGAGTTACATATGCCAAAATAGGAGTGTAACTTATGCCATAAAGGAAAGAAGTGTAACTTATGCATTTAGGAGAGAAGTGTAACTTATGCATTAAAGAGGTGTAAGATGAATCTTTTTTAATGACGAGTCATTAAAGTGTGTAAGAGAGTGTAAAAGGTACATAAGAGCATTAAAGAGAGAGAGAGAGGAATGAATCCATTAAGAGAAAGAGAGTAACATATGCATTAATTGAGGGGAGTTACATGTGACATGATTGAATCTCATGATTGAGAGACTTGAATTTCTTTTTAATAATAATATTATAATAATAATAATAATAATAATATTGATGATTAAGTCGAAATTGAACTATTAGGATTGTTTGATGATCAGAAGAGATTTTCCATCAATAATACTTGATTACCAATTGATGAAAGGTGATTTATTATTTTTGGAATGACATACTTGGGACTTTCTATTTTTAGACTTTTTAATTTTAGAAATTCTATTTTTAAACTTTCTATGTTTAGACTTTCTATTGTTAGAAATTCATCCCCGAGTTGCCAATTTTCAGCATTCTAACTTCCTAGCTAATCTCTGAGGTCTGACACATGGGTATTGTTCATCTACTCTGTTTGTTCAGTTGCCTAGAAACCTTATTTGACATATTGACCAAGTTTGACCAAAAGCTATAACTAGCCAATAGATGCTCTAATTGAAAAATTTCCATTTGGCATGGAATCCTTCCATCAAATTGCACACTTTGAGACTAGACCGAGTTGACTTTTTTACCCTTGGGATCACTTTGCATTGGGAACCTTGAACTTCCTCGAGAAATGTGAAATGTTGCAAAATGAGATTGCCATGCTTTGATAGTTGTCATGAGGAATACTGCACCAAATCCAAGGCCACCTACAGACTCAATAGACCCTAGCCATGTGGAATGACATAGGTGCTCCTTGATGTAGGTTGGACTAGCACATACACCAATGATCACCCCTACAAATGTAGGCTCCCATAAATCCATAAGTGCATAAGAGAGTTCACCTAAGGCCCTCCAATCTTGTTTAGGATGAGAGTAACCCAAAGTGGAACTTCAAGGGACTAGCCATGGTTCGGCCAAGACAACAAAATATAGACTCAATGAGAAAGACACAAGTCTAGGATACCTAATATAGGGCCTCACATGGTTTTTATATTTCTTTTGACTTGTGACCTTGGGCTTATAATGGTGATGCGAGATGTTGCAAAAGTTTTTATGTACCCTTGCTGACATGCGAGATAACAAGACCCAAGTGCCATTCATCCAATGTTGATTATATCCACTAAAGACTACTAATCCTCTCTGATTGCTTGCATCCGACAATGCCTCTATGCCCTCTTGTGACTTGTGCCTGATGGTGCCTCTGCACCCTTTAGTGACTTGTGCCAATGTGCCATGTGCTCAACAAACATGCATCCAATAGTTGTGTCTAGCATTTGCTTGTGTCCAAAGGAACCCTTGCCAACCATTGCAAATATTTGGGTCCACATGTTGCCTAAGCACCTAAAAAGGACTACTAAGTTGCAAAGAGGACAACCTACACCAACTAGTGTTCTAGTTGATGGTAGTATGCATGAGTTGGAGATGGATGATAACTTTGTTCATTTCTAGGTACATCCTGCACCTTTGGTTGTGAAGGAATCATATCAAACACCTTCTATTAAGTAGGAACAATATTTTTTACCATATCGACATCCTCCTTATAGATATCGAAGAGTTCATCCAAGAGTTGTAAATCTTAATATGGTAGTAATGATTCTTACAAACCTTTGTGGAAGAGGTCTAAGAGGAATAATTTAGGACTAGTGTTGACCACTGGGATTGATTGTGGTAGGATTTGAATAGGTGCTTGATGACTTCATACATGTGTATTGTCAACTACACAATTGTACAATAGTCTCTATCCTTGTTGATCGTATTGGAAATGTAACTAGTTTTAATGTTTATAATTGTTATTGTACTCATTTCAATATCTATATCTTATGTAACAAACAAAAGAAGAAAGAAAATTTATTATTGTAAAACATGGGTTTCATGCTTCTTATTGATGGTCTTCTAGGTAAAAGCATGTTCTTCATGCTTCTAGGGTTTGTTAGGTCATAGGATTTATTGTCACAAGTCAAGAGAGTCAACATCATGATTATAAGACCCTTTTGGGCAAGATGTAACTTGTAAAAGAATTTATTTTGAGTCCAAAAGGTCCTAGAAACCTCGAAAGTACAAGTTGGCCTAAAAAACGGAATTTCGACCCCTTGGAAAGGCTATAAATAGAAGTAGATTCGACCTCATTTGGCACTCACTCTTACACAAGTTCGATCTCTCAAGAAGTTCGATCTGAAGTTGGGAAGTAAGAAGAAAAGAAGAGCGAAGATCTAGAAGGCAAGAAGAAGGAAGAAAAGTTATTTTTGGGTTCTATCTCTATCACAAACGTGGAATCTAGGGTTTCTGCAGCTTCAAGGAAGGCCAAAATTGCAGGTTCGAATCGCAGTATCACGTTGTTGGAAGAGCAAATATTTTGTTTTGACCTCATTGACCTTGGGAGAATCTGTCTTCCTCAAAGAAGGATTTTTGGAAGAACTGTCTTAGGGTTTCTACAACAGCTATAGGGCTGAAGTTGCAAGGTCGAAGTTGAAGCTAGAACTTGGTTGAAGCAAGATCAAGCCTTGTTGATCTGATCTACTTTGAAGGGCTTTTTGGAGGTCTGACTTGGTACTAAGAGGAGGACTTGGTCTAGGGTTTGGATCTTTGTTGTCTCATTTGAAGCAGATTCTGTAAGAAGAGAAGATATTTTTCGGGTTTTCCCCTTGGAGGGGTTTTGCCTTGGCATGGAGCCTAATGTGAAAATTTCAATCTGGAAATCTACAGTTGCAGTGATAGATTTATTTCTCCTACTTATTACTCCAATAAGGTATTTACAGAAATCTATCAGCAAACTTCGAAATAAATACCACTGCAACATTCACAAGTATATATGCAGAGAAGTAAATAGTAAAGAACATAAGCATAAGAACAAATCACATGTACACACTTATTTTTGGAATATTGTCCCAGAAAAACCCAATGTGGGAAAATTGGTGCAACAGATGAGGGTTTTATTATTATTCTTCAACAAATGAATCTTTACAAGGAATATACTGGCAGATATAATCATAAATCAGTTGGGACAAAATTCTTGGCCCCTCCCAACAATTTCCTGACACTCGGAAAAGCCTCTGACTTCCTCTGTGTTTGTCTGCGTGGGTTCACTGCGCTGCAGCGCTGCGTTGCCTTTTGTGATCCTCTGCGTCCCTCTATCCTCGAGCTCAATCACTGCTGACTCCCTCTTCTCCTTCTGCTTTTGCAACTCTTCGCCCTGCAACTCTTCCACTGAAAGAAAATTCTATTCCTTCAGAATCGATCTCCTTCGAGTACTGAGTGTATGCCCGAATTATTTTCCAAATGACCCTCAAGCTTTTTTTTATAATCTTCTGGTTGATGAATCAACAACCTAGATTAGAAGTCTAATTAATGGCTAAGTTTAAAACTTGACTTGATCTTCGTTCTCTAGAAGATTCACACTCTCTCTTATTAATACCCTTTAATTATTTAATTTCCCTAAGTTTAGACTTAGTGTCTCCATTAAAATAATTAATTATTTTCATAAGACATGAACTGAGTGGAATTTCCACAAATGGTTTCTGGATTCTTTGGAATACTGATGTCCAAGTCTCCTTACAAAGTTTTAGACTTAGAACACTTTATGATGCTACAAAATCAACAGTCCCTCTTAGTGAGGAAAGTGTTCTAGCAGTATGCCTGCTGCAAGCTGCTCTGCTTTTGAAGCATCATCTGCGCTGCTGATCTTTGGATGCTACCCTTCATCTGCTGCGCTGCTGCCTTCTGTACTGCTGCTCATGACACTGCCACTGTCACTGTTGCATCTGTATTGCAGCTCCCTCTTAATCCCGATCCTATCCATTCCTGCTACAGGAATGGATTCTTGATCTCCCCATCTTCTCTCTGAAGTAGACAAACTTAGTCTTCCCCAGAGCCTTTGTGAGAATGACTATCACCTGTTCTCTTGTTGGAGTGTACTGCAACTGTACAGCTCCCTGTTGGACACAGTCTCTGTTGAAGTGACACCTGATATCAATGTGCTTTGATCGATCATGAAACATAGGATTTTCAGAGAGCTTGATGCAACTCTGATTATCTCACAAAACATTGGTCGCTTCCATTTTCTCTTTAAGTAGGTTCATAAGCAGTTTTCGAAGCCATATGGCCTCACACGAAGCTGTGCTAGTTGCCATATATTCAGCCTCCGCTGAACTCAGTGCCATGGATTTCTGTTTCCTGCTGGACCAAGAAGTCATCCCTGATCCTAGACTGAAACAGTACCCACTGGTACTCTTCCTATCCACTGGACTCCTGACCTAATTTGCGTTGGTGAACCCACTCAACCTGATATCACTATCACTGGTGTACTTAAATCCAAGCTCGACTATTCCTTGAAGGTCCCTGAGAACATGCTTGGATGCTACCCAATGAGCCCTCTTAGGTTCCACCATGAACTGATTGAGGGTATTTACAACATAATAGATGTCTGGCCTAGTGTTTATCAGATACATCAAAGATCCTATGAGCTGCCTATACAGAGTAGGATCAACCTCATCATCTTCGGATGTGTCAATTTTCTTCCAGTTGGTGATCATTGGAGTCGTCGTGGGTCTACAGTCCTCCATCTGAAATCTCTTCAGAATCTCTGCAGTATGCCTTCCTTGACTAAGAAATATCTCCCCCTTCTGCTGCCAACTTCCAACCCAGGAAAATAGTGCATCAGCCCTAGATCCTTCATGTCGAATTCCATAGCCAAATTCTCCTTGCAGTCTTTGATGAGCCTCGATGATCCTATCAGAAATAGATCATCTACATATAAAACCAGTATCAGGGGGTCACTCCCTACCCTTAGATATTAGAGATTGGGATCTGCGTCACTCTTGACGAATCCCATCTTTTGCAAGTAGCTTTCAATTCGACCATACTAAAGCTCTAGGAGCTTGCTTCAGTCCATACAAGGCTTTCTTTAGCCTGCACACACGAGTCTTCTGATCATGCGTCTCGAAGCCTTCTGGTTGTTCAATATACACCTCCTCTTCTATCACCCCATTTAGGAACGCAGTCTTGACGTCCATTTGGTGAATCTCTCATCCCATCTGCGCAACAAGGGATATTACGGATCTAATGGAGGTATATATGGGTACTGGGGCGAAGGTTTCTTCATAATCTATCCCTTCCTTCTGAGCGTACCCCTTAGCCACAAACCTGACTTTAAACTTCTCAATGCTGCCATCTACAGCATACTTGATCTTGTAGATCCACCTTGATCCTACTACTGATCTATTTTGAGGCCTGGGGACCTCCTTCCAGACATCATTTGTCATGATGGAACTGTACTCTTCCACCATCGCATCTACCCATACCTGGTGCTGAGTTGCTTCCCGGAAACTAGAAGGTTCCCCAACCTGTGCAACCAAGGCTTGGTACCTCTCAGGCTGCTTATGCTGTCTCTTCGCATCTCGGGGGGCTCCGACAAAGTCTTCTGCGTACCTCAGACTTTTTCGTAGTTCCCTGCTCGTTCTCCCACTGGTAGTGGGCGGATTTACCTGCTCTCCCTCCTGCAAGTCCTCGAGAGAAGTGTCCCTTGGGTCCCCATGCCTTGGAGAGGCAGCTGAATTATCTACCGCAAGTTGTTGAGGTTGAACCAGCGGATCCTCCTTAGACTGCATAGCAGAAGGCAGCTCGCGGGATCTTCTGAAGGCCCTCTCCTCCATGAATTTCACATTCTTCCACACTACAACTTTCCTGCTCTCTGGAATGTAGATGTGATATGCCTTTGCATTCTCGTTGTATCCTACTAGATACCCCTTTTCCGCAGTCATGTCCAACTTCTTCCTCTTCTCAATGAGAACATGACCATATGTCGTATTGCCAAAGATCCTAAAGTGACTCACCTCAAGCTTGCTGCCGGTGAAGACACTTTCTGGCGTGATCTTTCCCAATGCATTGTGAGGAATCCTGTTCTGAACATAGACAATTGTATTACAAGCTTCAGCCCACGAAAATTTGGCCATTTCTTGATCATACAACATTGCCCTTGCAACTTCAACAATAGTCTCGTTTTTCCTTTCTGCCACACCATTCTGCTCCGGATTATATGGAGCGGTCCACTCTCTTCTGATACCTTCTCGTGCGCAGAACCCGATGAATTCCTTGTCCGTGTATTCACTGCCATTGTCTAAACGCAACATCTTGATCTGATTTCCTGTCAGATTTTCTACCAGAGCTTTAAACTCTTTAAACCGACTGAAGACTTTGTCCTTGGTCTTCAAAAAGTAGATCTAGGTTTTCCTGGAAGGGTCATCAATAAAGGTGACGAAATATTCGGCACCACTAAGAGCTCTAGTGGAAATTTGTCCGCAGATATCCGAGTGTATCAAGCTCAATACACTCTTAGCCCTATTGCTGCTTCTCTGATACGCTGCCTTGGCATATTTACCCAATACGCACCCTCTGCAGACATCGTCCCGCTTGGTGTTCAGTTCTGGAACTCCCGTGACAATTTTCTTGAGAATCTTTAACGCCCATGATGCAAATGCCCCATTCTTCTGTGCCGTAGTTCATTCAGGCCCGTTTCAGCAGCGTCGCCTATTAGTGCCATTGGGGATTCGAGCTGTAACTTATAAAGTTTGTTGCTCCTTACTCCAATATGTGCTTTCTTCTTCCAACTGGGGTGTTTGACATAAACTCTGTTACCAATGAAGTAAACGTCGTAACCTCTGTTTTGAAGTTGAGACACTAAGAGAAAGTTCATTCCTAGCTCGAGCACATGTAGTACATTAGTGGCCCGAAGCTTATTTCGAGCCTCGATCTGAAATACTACGGTACCTCTTCCAATAGGGGTACATTTTTCTTTATTACTCATGCTAATTTTAAAGTTCATCTGCTCCTCTCGGTTGTTGGATAACATTCCTGCACTCCTGTCATATGAGCAGACGCTCCACTGTCAATGTACCAGACCTCAGGAGAAGCAGTGCTTGACACACAAGCAAATTCTTCTTCCAGTTTGGATGCCAGAACAAAAACATCGTGATCCATCTGTTCTTTCATGCTTCTCTTACTTTCTAGAGAACTGCATGAACCCCTTCGAGCTGCCGCAACAATGTCAGATTTCTGTTCACTTGCCGATTCTCCATTCCCGTTACTCATCTTTGGCTTTGATATCATGTGAACATTTCAATCTGGAAATCTACAGTTGCAGTGATAGATTTATTTCTCCTACTTATTACTTCGATAATTTATTTACAAAAATCTATCAGTAAACTTCAAAATAAATACTACTGCAACATTCACAATTATATATGCAGGGACGTAAACAGTAAAGAACATAAGCTTAAGAACCAATCACATCTACACACTTATTTTTGGACAATTGTCCCTGGAAAAACCCAATGAGGGAAAACCGGTGCAATAGATAAGGGTTTTATTATTATTTTTCAACAAATGGATCTTTACAAGGAATATACTGGCATATATAATTAGAAAACGCCCGAGACAAAATTCTTGGTCCCTCCCGACAATTTCCTGACACCCGGAAAAGCCTTTGACTTCCTCTGCATCTGTCTGCGTGTTTCTTTGCGCAGTCCCTGCGCTGGACTGCATCACTCTACATAGGCTTTGCTTGGGTTCACTGCGCTGCCTTCTCTGACCCTCTGCATCCCTCTATCCTCGAGCTCAGTCACTGCTAACTCCCTCTTCTCCTTTTGCTTCTGCAACACTTTGCCTTGCAACTCTCCCACTGAAATTGAATTCTATTCCTTCAGAATTGATCTCCTTTGGGTACTTAGTGTATGCTCGACTTATTTTCCAAATGAACCTCAAGCCTTCTTTTATAATCTTCTCGTTGATGAATCAACAACCCATATTAGAAGTCTAATCAATGGCTAAGATCGAAACTTGACTTGATCTTCGTTCTCTAGGAGATTCACACTCTGTCTTATTAATACTCTTTAATTATTTAATTTCCCTAAGTTTAGACTTTGGGTCTCTATTAAAATAATTAATTATTTTCATAAGACATGGACCGAGTGGAATTTCCACAAACGATTTCTGGGTTCTTTGGAAAACTGATGTCCAAGTATCCTCGCAAAGTTTGAGACTTAGAACACTTTCTGATGCTACGAAATCAACACCTAATTTATGTGTCCATTGTCTTTAATATTCTGCTCTTGATATTTGTTTGATGAAAATGATCTAATAAAGAAAAAGTAATAGCTTCCATATTGTATTTTCCAATAGATTGATTGATTGATTAACTACAAGTATAGTTGTTTTTAGACTATTTTTTCTACAGTCCTATTGGCATGTTGGCATTTTTTTGCATGTGGGATAGTTTTTGATTGGAGGTCTTGTATGTGAGCCTTATTGATTGTCGTGATCCCTCCCGTGTGTTTAAGAAAGAATGTTGTTGAGCATGTTGGGATGTACAAACCCATCTTAATGTTGTTGAGAACCAATTGATGGTTTCTACCATTCGAAGCAACTCAACAAAGTTGGTCAATGATGAGATGGGGAGAAGTTGAAGAAGAAGAGAGTGTGGCTTAGGGACTACTAAGATTAATGATGGATCAAACTTTCCTATTTTGTTTTTGGTTTTGCACTATTCTTGACAGTTTTATTTGGCAAAACCTATTCTTACTATTTGTGTGTTGGTTCTTGATGCTCCACCTTTTTTATGTGGAGATGTTTGGAAGGTTCAAGTTTTAATGAACTCTCTATTATAAACCTTGTGTTATGAATAAAAAATATATAAAATAATACAAACAATGTAAAACAATAATGATAATAAATAATGATTAACTAGTAACTAGTTAATGAAAAGGTATGTCCCTAAGGACATAATCGTTGGTGAAGAGGTACTTGCCTAGGGTATATAAGCAGACTCTCACCATCATTTGTATCATATTCTCATTCATACATTTTTAATATATATTCTTGTATCTTCAATGGAGATCTTCATATTCCAAGTCTTCCAGAGTATGTAACTTTTGAGTATACAAACTTTGTTCGTTACATTGGTATCAAAGCATTCCTCTGAGTATATGAACTTTGTTAGTTACACCTTGTTGGATGTGTTTGCTTCACTACATTTTGAAAAGAATTGGGTGGTGTTGTGGAGGTCACTATTTAGTTGTACCTTGTAGTCATCATTGTTAGGTTTTCTCAAGGTTACTTGGGAGTTGGAGTGGGGAGCGACATTTTCAAAAGCTCCTGGTTCGGGAGTGAATTTTTATATAATATTTATTTTTATATATTTTGATGCATATATGCCAACAAAAACATGTAGAATGATGAATTAGATATAAAAAGCATAACAACATAGATTGAAGCATATAATATCAATCATCTAGAATTTATAATCTTCATCAACCACATCCACAAGTTAGTAACATACAACATATCGAGTCTCATGATTCATCAATCTTAAAGTTTCAAGCTTTCAAAATTCAATACTCATGTTATAAAATGAAATGAAATGAAACAACTTTCAACTTTCACGAAGTATCATATTCATAATTCATTACCAATGAGTTATAATTGCCAACTTCAAACTTAAATTGCCATATATTGTTTACAAAAAATATCATAATAAATATGAAATAGTCAACAATTATAAAAACTACTAGAAACTAGAAAAGACAAATAAATCTATTATCTATTGCTAATGCTTGGGCCTCTTTCCGCCATGAGAAATGTCTAATTTTAGACTCTTGTTGGAAAATCAGGATCTTTGTCATTAATATCACCCTCTAAGCATTAATATCTAGAGGTATCTCTGTCATTACCTCTGGATCTGTATAGGGATCTTTGTCATTAATATCACCCCTTAAGCATTAACATAATATAGAAAAAACGTAGCATGTCAAGTCAGGGTTTTGTTTGAGTGATGGGTACATTTTTAGTAGGGTCATGATAGACGAGTTCGACAACCAATGTCACTAACATCAAGGTACATAGAGAGATTGGTGCTCTTGATTAAATACGAGTTCCATACCCTAGTACATGACAAAATCCAATGGAAACATTGCATTTCCCCAAATCCTGAAATTTTGAAATATTGATAAGTCTGCTGGATTTTGAATGAGATCTAAAATTCTACTCTCTCCATATGAAATCCAATGAGGTCGAAACCACTCTCAATGTAATATCCCCAAAGGGAAATAACCAGTAATAAACAGAAAATTGCCAGACAGATATAGAAAATACAATGCTGAACCAGATCACTGAACAATTGCACATAGGATTCCAGAAAACTGAGCCATTTTATTAATCAGAAAGTACATAGAGAGGGGTACAATAAAATCAGAGTAAGTGCACCTATCCTTGCCCTAGGCAAGTGGAGACCCTCTCAGACAGAATAATGGCTGCAACAAGGACAGCGTCCTAGCTGCTCTGAAAACTGAAGCTGAACTGCGCTGATGCTATGAGCTGAAGACTGGAAAACAGCTGATCTCAAACTCCAAACCCTCACCAATGGAAAACGCTGTCTCTGCTAGTGACAGCGCAGAAACAGATAAAGAACTGATCACCCAAACCTCCAGACAGATGGATCAGCTACTGACTGCTAGAAAACGCTGTTGAGCCCACCTCACACAAGCCTGCTCCTCAGATCAGCGTCCTACCTGGTGGATCTGCCTCCTGAATGCTCAGATCTGCTGGATCTGAAGCCTCCAAACCAGATCTGCGTCCTCTCCCTCCTGATCTGCGTCCTCCTAGGTCAGATCTGCTACCAACCCTTCAGATCTATGCTGGATCTGACAATATCTCTTCAGATCTGCAGCCTCCAAGGCTGGATCTGATGTTATCTCTTCAGATCTAGGCTAGATCTGCCAATATCTCCTCAGATCTGCAATCTCCCAAGCTGGATCTAGTGCTATACCTTCAGATCTGCAATATACAAAACTAGATCTGCAAATATCTGCTCAGATCTACCCTCTCCAAGGCTGGATCTATCAATGACCTTCAGATCTGCTTCCTCCTCTTCAGAACTAGACAGCGTCCTCACTCCCACAGCTGATCTGCGTCCTTCCTCCTCCTGGACAGCGTTTTCCCTGCTCAGATCTGGACTGCGTCCTCACTCTCCTAGGCTGATCAGCGTCCTCCCTCCTGCAGAACAGCGTCCTTCCTCCTCTGGACTGCGCAGCCACAAGAGGGCTTCTTCCTCCTCCAAATCGCACCCGAAACCGTCGTTACTTTTGCTACCGAAACTCGACAAGTGTACTCGGTAATCGTAACCTTACTAGAGCTGCACCCGAAGTCCCCCCCGAAGCTACAGGGTGAAACCGCAACAACCTTACCAGTAAGGTGCACTCGAAGTCCCCCGAGGCTAAGGGTGAGATCTCCTCCGACCTTAGAGACACTTGGTTGCACTAAACGAAAGTGCTGTCGTTACACCGACTAAACAACTCAAGGCATGCGGAAGCTGTGCATGTAGTCTAGCTCTCAATAATAATATCAAATCAAGAATACTCAAAATGAAGTGGGAACCCCTCCTTTTATAATGCTAAACTCCCTCCAAAGCTTCTGTAACCGCTGCCCTTCACCTTGCAGCCTACCCTTGGGCCGGCCGTGAGGCCTCCTCATATACGGTCGCACCCCCAAGGCCCTCTTTAAGTTACAACGTCAATCAACTAGGAAAGAACTACTTTACTTTATAAAGTGAGGTGACTAAAGTGAGGTGACTCCCTCTTATTTCTCACTTTATTTATTATTTCTAACTAAAGCGGCAAAATTAAACGTAAATGAAATATTCCAATTAGCAAGGCTAATTGGGAATATTACAGGCTCGTGCGCAAAACGTTGCTTGTCCTCAAGCAACCGAGGTGATGGATGCCGTAAAGTCCCGCTCGCTCTCCCCGAGCGCATCCTCATCCCAAGAAAAATTGCTTGTTCTCAAGCACATGCTCAAACAAGCCTCACTCTCTAGCCGATGCTCCCGCCGATACCGCAAAATGTGCCCGGTCCCACCGAAACCTCTCTGTCTCCCGCATCACCCCGGAGTGATGAAGGGATATCTCAATGCCAGGATCCCAACCGGCTTCTCAGTGGTACTGCACGATCAATAGTCCCTCTCCATCCCATCGCCACTCAGGCCATATAACGCGCCAAGTCCCATGACTCCGATCGCTCATCGCCTCTCTGCTATGACTAAAGACCATGACTCGGCCGTCGTTTCCGCATCTATGAATGTGTAAGTTGTCCCATCGACCGTGTACCAGCTGCCTCATCATCTCTCTCCACTCAAGGCATGAAGTGAGGAACATCTTTCTCATGTGATCCTCCATCCCCAAGCAATCATCCAAACCAAATGAGCCACCTCCCGCCAAGGCAACTCCCCGAAAATCTCCTTCCACCTCAAGTCCGGTAATGAAGGCGGGTCGAAAGTCCGATCTTGGCCGCAAAATCATTGCCCTCCAATGGCAAAGTGAAGAACAATCTCTCCAAGGAAGTGTCCCTCCAACAACGAAGAACAAGCTCGGCTCCAAAAACAATTCATCCATGAAGAATAGACATGTAAGCTGCATGGATCATCCTAATGAGATGTTTGCCGAAGGTGTTACATGAGGATACATAATGCAAACAATCCCTCACAAGGATACAACAGTAGCTCTCATCCACTTAAGCAACTCGTAAGATCACATGGCAAGCAATGTACAAGATCCATCACATCTACTAATGGATAGCAACTGGTTGAATATGACAACAACATAGGGCCAAACACTTGCCCCTCGGTCATACAATGGATGAATATCAATCTCATGGCCCACATCAAAAGAGAACGCATACATGTGAGTGGTGGCCATGCTTCCTCCCATGCTCCCATTAGAACATGTAGTGTTGAAATTGTGAGAATTTTTCCCCACTCACCTGGACACATCCACACGTGTCTCCCTCATAATCAAGCTCTCCCATACAAGTCTCGACATATATCAAAGTAAATGAAGACATGATCACAGGAAGAAATGAAGGAAACGCTCGAAGGTTACATGTGATGAAAAGAGGTACCAACAACTTTTCCCCCACAAGTACAATGATAGCTTTTACAAGTTTAGTCGCTTGGATAAGAGTACAAGGCAAAATGTTTATGTTACCCATGCATGTCTTCATATGATACATGATAAAGTGCCGCGAAATGAACATACATGTGATGATAAAACATTTGCCCAAGGCCATAAAAAGATGTCGCCTCCATCATGTAGATTGGCTCCAATACAACTCATGGGATGCAATGTGACAAGCTTGCCCTCTTGTGAAGCAATGCACCGCATAGGAATGGCAAAAGTGTGCACTCAATGAATGTATAGACAAAACCCTCATCATATGCCGGAAGTAAGATGGTACATGGATCCATAAATGAGTCCTCCATAGTGTTTTGGCATGCTAGTGAAGAAGAATGCAGTCCATGTGTCGCAAAAGATAATCCTCCTCATGCTTGGAAACCCAAGTCAAGAGGGAATATGCCATAGTATGTCTCTATCATCATTACCTCCCTTTCGTGCAACAAATATGAAGTGATCCCTGGGACCTATGGGCTATAGATCCACTACATATCCTCGTCGCGCATACTTCATCCATAATGTTCTCGCTCCAAGGTGACAACGCCGTGAGCTCATGCAAGGAGCTCCTCGTCACTGAGCAAGACCGTTTCGACATGCTCTTTGTCAAAGACTCTCCTCTAATCATGTCGCAAAAAAATATGGAATACTTCCCAAGATGGAAGTGCTTCCCAATCAAAGACCAAGGAGATAGTGCCATCTCCTCCTCCCCCCGCAACATCATGCAAAGTGTGGGAGCAACTCGCTCGCTTCTCCCAAGCAAAGCAATAATAAATTGTGTTGCCTCCCATACCTCCCATCATGCAACTCATGTGATGACGACACAATAGAATGATACGAGTAACTCATCAAGACCGTGCATCCATACTCTATGTCGCCGCACCGATGCAAGTAGCCATCCATATTTTCCCATCCTCCCTACTCTTAGGAAGAGTGTTTGCCAAATGATGGCCAAACTCTCTTTTCAAGAGTAACGCAAATGGCAGCCAAGCCTCCTCGCCGTCCGCATGCACAGATCCTGCGCAGCATGCCTCCTAGCTCCCTCGGCTCATCATCCCCATCCACCACTCACTTCAGGGATGCCTCCTTCTCCTCATCCTCGGCACTCCCTCCCTATGAGGGCTAGCGCTATCCCTCCCCAAATCAAATTTCCCTGATTTTGTGGCACTTCATGGGATTTTGAAGCTATAAACTTCTCAAGGATCTCAATGAGACCCCATCAAGAATCAAATAGGTGGTAGGTAAAAACCTCCCATCATGATGTGTATGGGTCTCAAGGGATGTCCAACACAAGCAGTGAGATGTTACCTCATCCGAAGATGTCCCCTCTATCTTCTATCTCGCTCTTTGTGAGAAGGAAAGAAAGTCATTGTACCCCATGGTGTGTCGAAGCATCTCTAGTGAGATCTCTCCGATGACTCGACCCAGTGGCTCTCGCTTCGCTCCAACGAAGGAGATGCTCCTAGCCACTACTAGTCCCATCTCATGCAGCTCTGAAGGGGAATGATCCGATGTCGAATGTGTGCCCTGTGTTCGCACCATCGCAATCCAGGGCTGCTCTCAGTGCATGACCATAACTTGGGCCGCCGTACTGCACAAGTCCCTCATCACTCTCCAATTTCTCGGTCTCGCGAACAAAATACGGTCTGAGCTCGACGCGCGCCTTCTTCCTCGAAGACTCGGCTTAAAGGTCCATCCGAAGCCGATGATACCGCCGTTTCGCGATCATCGTCCACTACGTCGCCATATCTCCCTAGTGCCCTCATCTGACAGTGGATATATCTCCCGACACTCGCCATCCGTCGTGTGTCGCCACCGACCCGAAGACCTCGATGGCTCCACCATCTCTCGCGGGATGGTTTTACCCGGGTAGGGCTCTACCTCCTTTCCACTCACGATATCAATTCGGCACGCGCCAGGAGTGTCTCTAATGATGGTGAGTCCTCGTGGCTCGACCAGGTGTATCTCGACCCCCCTCAGCATCCTCGTGTTCCCTCATCCTCTTCTCCACGTCGTCGTGAGAAGACTCCCGTCAAGCGGTAGCCTTCCTCGCCGCGACTGACTGTCTCCGGTGCCCATGGCTCTCCGCGAAGTGAAGAGCACACCCCGCTTCTTCTCCTCAGCCCCTCCCCGGCCTCATCATCAAACTCGCCGGCTCCATGATTCGCTCGTGGGGAGGCGGAGCCTCGTGATCCCTACCCTTAGTGCCGGAAGGCTCGGCTTTCCGGGGATAAGGTGTCCCGAGTCCGGGTAAGACATCCCCGTAGGTCTCCCGACCCGCCGATGGCATCTCGAAGGGGTAGCTGTCCGTTCGACAGACTAGGCTACGTAAGTGGCTTCGCGCACAAACATGCAAACCATCCCGAGTCAGCCGACAAATCGAAAAATCATCCCCCGAAATCCTCACAAGTTCGACAATGTATGTCTCTCGCACTCCCAGTCCGCTTTGAGCTTGGTCAGCCCACCAAAATGTCGCTCTGACATCCCTCCCCCGTCAAAGCGCTCACCACCCTCTCGGCAAAACTCGGCATATGTCGCCACGCTGGTGGAATGCCCTAGTGTCGCCAATCCTCGAAACCACCAATCCCAGCCTTACCCTCTAAATGTAATGTAACATCTTAATGGCCTCTGCGTCTCGCATGTCCGGGATAGCCGGGACAGATGTCCGCTTTCTCCACCCAGACTTTGCCGTAGTCTTCGCGAACGATCAAACGATCGGGCAAATGGGAATTTACACGGGGCCGCACCCGTGACACTATCACGGTGGGATCCACGTCCCTGTAGTTGGGTCGGGCCGGGCCTCGCTCATGGGCTTTGCCGCCGACATCCGAATCGTGAAAATAGCTTATCTAAGGGGGAAAGCATCCATGAATGCCCGACCTAGGCTCGCTACTCGCAAAAACGGCACGGCATATCGAGCCGGGACTCACATCTCGGCGCTATTGGCATTTTCGCTAGGGTGCCCTACAGTGCTCTCGTAAACCGCACGGCTATCAGCAAAACTATACCGCTTAACTTCGACCTCCGAGTTTACCTTTACACCGAAAACTATCTCGTAAAATTCTAGGAATTTTGGAAGGTGATCCTTGTCCAAACCCGCAAAACCTCAAAAAACGTTTTTTCCTAAATCTCAAACTTCAAAAATTTCCTGGACCTATATTTTGGGCTCTTTTTCCAACCGTGCTTCGGTGTTGCCATTGCTATTGCTCGTATGATCTATTTTCCGATGTCTGTCAGCACCACAGTCGAGCTCGGCATGCTTTTTGATACCACCGTAATATCCCCAAAGGAAATAACAAGTAATAAACGAAAATTGCCGTAATGCACATAGAACAATACATGCGAATCCGCGATCACCGAACAATTGCACATAGGGATTCCCTAGAAACCGAGCCATTTTATTAATCGTAAAGTACATAGAGAGGAGTACAAGAAAATCGTAGTAAGTGCACCTATCCTTGCCCTAGCAAGTGGAGACCCTCTCTGTGACAATAATGGCCGCAACAAGGACAAATGGGCTCTAGCCGCTCCGAAGACCGAAGTCGGACTCGCGCCTCGGTGCTATGAGCTTCGAAGACTGGAAAACAACCGATCTCAAACTCCAAACCCTCACCACAATGGGAAAACGCCGGTTTCTCGCTAGTGACAAAACAGAAACAAATGATAAAGAACCCGATCACCCAAACCTCCAGTACGTATGGATCGGGCCCATCGAATGCTAGAAAACGCCGTTGAGCCCACCTCACACAAGCTCGCTTTCCTCGATCAGCCGTCCTACCTCGGTGGATCTCGCTCTCCCGAATGCTCGATCTGACTCGGATCCTCGGGTAAGCCTCCCATCGCATCCGCGCATCGTCCCTCCCCCGATCAAGGCTGCCTTTCCTAGATCGTACTCTGCTACCAATCCTTCGCGATCTATGCCGGATCTCGATGAATATCTCTTCAGCACTCGCTCCGCCTCCAAGGCCGGATCTCGATGTTAGCCTCTTCGCATCTCAGGCTAGATTCCGCCAACATTCTCCTCGTATCCGCAATCTCCCAAGCCGGGATCTAGTGCTATACCTTCAGTATCCGCAACATACAAAACTAGATCTCGCAAATATCTCTGCTCGTATCTACCCTCTCTCCAAGGCCGGATCTATCAATGGCCTTCGGATCCGCATCCTCCTCTTCGTATCGGACAAAGCGTCCTCACTCCCACACAAACCGACCGCGCCCTTCTTCCTCATGGCCGCCGTTTTCGCTCGTATCCGGACCGCGCCCTCCCCGGGAACAGCCGCCCTCACTCTCCTGCTAGCCGAACAATGCCGTTCCTTCTCCTCTTGAACAGCAGCCCTTCCTCCTCGAACCGCGCAGCCCACAAGAGGGCTTCTTCCTCTCCAACCGCACCGAAATCGGCTCTACTTTTGCTACCGAACCGAAAAGTGTACTGCAGCACGTAATCCTTACTTCAGGGCGGCACCAAGTCCCCCCGAGCTACAGGGTGAAATCAGAAATAACCTTACCAGTACAAGGTGCACTCGAAGTCCCCCCGAGGCTAAGGGTGAGATCTCCACCCTGGGAGACACTCTTGCTGTACCACGAAAGGTCGGCAGCACCGACTAAACAACCGGGCGTGCGGAAGCGCATTGCGTAAGTCTAGTTTCGACTAGTCAATATCAAATCAGAGAATACCCAAAATAAGTGGGAACCCCTCCTTTTATAATGCTAAACTCCTCCAAAGCCTTAATCACGCGCCCTTCACCCTTTGCAGCTACCCTTGGCCGACTGTAGAGGCCTCCCCTCATATACGTGTGGACCCCCAAGGCCCCCCTCTTTAAGTTACAATCGGCCAATCAACTAGGAAAAGAACACTTTATTTATAAAGTGAGGTGACTAAAGTGAGGTGACCCCTCTTATTTCTCACTTTATTTATTATTTCTAACTAAAGCGGCAAAATTAAACAGAAATGAAATATTCCAATTAGCAAGGCTAATTGGGAATATTACACTCAAACATCTTGAGTCATTTCATGGTAATGTTAAAAATTTACGTAAAAGGATGAAAGTGAAGATTAAGGAGAATGTCAGTTTTACTTTGAGAATTTAACATTACCATGGATTGCATATTAATACTAGGGCCATAGGCTTGATCATTAGACTTCCCCTAATTAAAAAATTATTGTGTTTTGAAAATAATTGCATTTGGAAAGCTTTGCAGAAAAAAAAATTGCAGTAAAAAAGGCTAGAGAGTAAATTTTTTTAGGGAGTAGCGCCCAGGAGCGGGTTCGGGGGAGCCGCTCCCCACAACCCTAGGTTGGCTATTAGTGATCCTAACCTAGCTGTGTTCTGGGGAAATGCATGATTTGATATCCCCATATTTTTTATAAGATAGGTAGCAGTAATGAGGAACTTTTGCAAGAAGTTCTCATTAAAGGGTGGTGTTGGGATGGGATAATTCTTGTCTTTATGGATCCTTCCGGTTGTGTTTGAGGGTGTGTGAATATTTAATGTAAACCCAAACTGAGGGGTTTGCTAGATAGTTGGGATGCCTCATTATGGTTTAGCACTTTATTGGTTATTTTGTTATTGCGTCCCGCACTTTGCCTTCTCTGTGGTTAAACACCATTTATACAATACACACAATACAGACATTGCCTGTACACATAATTCATCATGTGTTCTTTGTATTATTCCTAGGACGTATGTGCTTGATTGTCTAAGGGGTTTTTGAACACTACCATTCTACTCGGTTACCACCATGAGTTCATTTGGAAACTCTAACAGTGATGTTCAACATTTTGACAAAATTTTTATAGCACAATGGTAGACTATTCAAAATGATTATCAGTGGATGCTCTTCATACATCTTTCTGTCTACTGATTTCAACTAATCTTTTTATATTTAATTTTTAACTAATGGTCTTGAAGAGGATCATGTTCCTCCATTCTTGTTGAAAACAAATCAAATTCTTTAGCAAAAATGCTCTCGCTTTCTTTGTTTGCGCGCTTTCATACATGTTCCTCAACTCATCCCTGATCTTTGAAAGTATCATCTCCATCTTTAATGCAGTCCAGGATCTCAAAAATCATGGGGAGCTTGGTCAGCATCGCGGGAACCTCATCTTTTTTTCATTGTACTTTGCTTGATCTCCTTTATTTGATTCAGGTTGTATCTCCTTCCCCAACACCATTCTATCCAAAACATCTATGCTCAGAATTTGCCATTATTTTTCATTTCCAAGTACTAAAGAATTTCCATTAAAGTTCGTATGTTCTTTCAGCTTGATCTGAAAAGTGGTATAGGTATGGTAGGGCATAAGGTTAATTTTGCACAAATGGTTGTGGGGTGAAAAAGACAACCAAAGTGCCTTCTTCCCGAAGATCAATCTGGGAAGAAATAAACTAACGTGGCTGCACATAAAGGATGAAGAATTTTATGTTTTATGGCTAGTGATTAAGGAGTCATTGGGGAACACAACATATTGGTACATTGATTCAGGGACATCACGTAGTGTTTTACTAATCAAAAAGATTGGTATGATGATTTTGTATGGGGACAGTATAAAACTTAATTTTGTTCTCTTGCTGTGATGGAGAAGAATACATAGTTAAAGGAAAGGAAATATGCATGTTCAGATGAAAAGTTAGTTTGCTGTCTACGTAATCTATCATGTCCCCTGGTTTGCTGAAAATATTGGTATACCGAATTTGTAGACGACAGATCAAACTTTGATTTTGTCATCTTGTGTGATGGAGAAGAATACATAGTTGAAGAAAAGGAAGGATGCATGTGCAGATGGAAGGTTAGAGTTTGCTGTCTAGGGAATGTCTACAATGCTCCCTGGTTTGCTGAATAATCTATTTTAAGTTAGTCTGATTATGAACCGGGGTGGTGATATTCCCCTCGCACAGGTTCAATCCCCCCACAATATGTTAGTTTTTGTAGCATCGGATGTGTTTTAGCCACGAAACTTTGTGGGAGAGGTTAGAATACATGAGATCTCTAGAACGTAGAAATAGTTTATGGAAAATCCGCTCTAGAAGTGACTTGATTAGATTATTAACCATTTTTTTAATGTTTCCAAGTCTAAACTTAGGAAAACAAGTATAATTAGTATTAATTAAGTGCAAGACGAGAATCATCTAGAAAACTCACACGGATCGATCCAGTAAATGATCCTAGCCATCGATTATGTTTTAATCTTGGTCGTTGCGGCTCCAACATAGGATTATAAGAGGAGATCGATGTGGTGATGGAGAAATAACTCTGGGTAGTTCGATCTCGCGTATCGATTTCCAAAGTAGCAATGAGTCAATTGCCTAGAGAGAGCCAAAGATCGGGGCGTTGAAAGAGGGGCGTAGTAGATAGTGAGGTCGAGCGAAGTATTCTAGATCCAAAGGAGTGCATTTTGCAGATAGGCACAAGAGCTCACATAGATAGCCAGACTAGTCAGGGATTTCACAACAACTTCTAGAGGCAAGTTCGATTTGCCGAGAGGGTGAACATGTCTTCAATAGTAGAGTGCCAGAAGGATTCCTAGAGTGCCAAAGAAGAGTTTTCCTAGCCAGCTAGAAGGCAAAACAACTTTATCGTACTGCTCGCAGGCTCAACGCTCGCCAGGGCCTGCGCAGGCTCGATGTGCAGAGGGTCAGAGTGCCAAGTATTCTCGAAGGCAAGTTGTACCCGGGTTTTCTTTGTGGGGTGAGGAAATTCCTCACTAGGATTTCTTGCCGCACTTTTCTATGTAGGATAGCCGTACTTTCGACATCCACTTTTACTCGTAATTTCTCATTTGCCGCATGATGATAAAACCCCCGCTTGCCGCAGACTGGTTTTCCCGCATTGGGTTTTTCCGGTGGATTTTTGTCCAAAAACAATTGTGTTAATTTTATATGTGTGTGCTAACATTTCTCGCCTTCCAATCGTTTTTTTTCGCAGCAAAATAATATTTGTGAAGTTGTTTCAAAGTGTGTTTATTTCGATATTTGCTATAGCAGTATAAATTGTTAAATTAATTAAAAATTAGAGAAGTAATAACAATATCACGTAATAGGGATTTTAGTCTTGGAATTTCTCACATGGTATTAAAGCGCCTGCATGATCGCAGCAGAGCTCAAAACGAAGGAAAGGAATTTCGCCGCTCGAACAAGGGCAAAGTAGGGTCGAAATTCGTGGGCAACGCAGTTGTTTTTAGCTAGAGGCCGAGCCGCTTGAGGAAGTTCGCTTTTTCTCGAGAGGGGCGTAAAAATTTGATGCTTCTAGATCGAGTGATTCCAAAGGCAGAGTGAGCAACGTCAATCATTTTGTTGGTAGATCTCTAGCCGGACGCAAAGGGTTTTGTAGCAATATGTCAAGCGTAAACTTCAACATCGAGGTGGAAGAGAGAAGAGCACACACAGTAGGGGAAAATTTTCCCTCGTGTGAACTTCCAGCCTCCTGAAGAAGTTCGATTTTCCTTGCAAATCGACGTAGGCCGTGAGCAGATCTTCCCACTCCGTAAGGGAGTGCGAGTAGCAGCAGTAACAACCGAGTAGAAAGAAAGAGGAAGTTTAAGCACTCGCTTTGAAATGGCCACTGCAGCGGCTTGGTGATCAGTGCAAAGTGTTGGATGGAGCTTCCGAACTGAGCCGTCGACTCGGAAGGCAATGATGTCCTTCCTTCTAGTATGAATTTCGTTTGAAAGCCTACATCGACAATGTAGTGGTGGTTCCTCGAGATGCGCATCAATTCGAAAGAATATAGGAATGGAAATGAGCGTGAGCGTAAGCGATTGATCCCGGGATGAAAGTCCGGGATCATATATGTAGAAATTCTCTAATCTTAATCTCTTATGCGTAAATTATTTCGTACATCCGATTAAGCTTCTCCTACTTATACAAGTTATCAACTCGAATAAATTCAAGTTAACATCAAAGAAAACACACATAACAGATCTCTACCAATTCAGTATCTAGAATAAGCACACTGCGCATGTATAGTACAAAGTGGCGCACGCTTATTTCGGAAAACTCGTCTCGAAAAAACCCAATGTGGGAAAACCTGTTTCCGGCTACGCTGGAGGGCTCTATTATTAAGAATATTTCTAAATACACAACTCGCGGGGTTTCAAATCCGGAAAACCCTACATAGTAAAACTCTAGATCCTCAGCCTCCCGGATGATCTAAGACCAAATATACCGACCGATCCACAACCTCAAACAGATTTCTACAAGTAATCTTAGCCGCATCTAGGCCTAGAAAACCCGTCAAGTTGTCAGAATATTCCCAATGTAGCTCTTGCTAATTGAATATTTTCAATTTTTGCTTTATTTTGCCGCTTTAGCTAGAAATAATAAATAAAGTGAGAGAATAAGAGGGGTCACCTCACTTTTAGTCACCTCACTTTATAAATAAAGTGTTCTTTTCCTAGGGGCTTGATTAGACGTTACAACTTAGAGAGGGGGCCCTTTGGGGGTCCACATGAGTATGATGGGGAGGCATCAAGCCGAGCTCCAAGGTTAACCGCGCAGTCAAAGGAGAGTAAGGACGTTGGCTAAGTTTTGGAGGGAGTTTGGCATTATAAGAGGAGAGGTTCTCACCTCATTTGGATCATCCATGATTTGATATTATTATTGACAGAGCCAGACTTCGTCGCTCTGCCAAGCACGCTCGAGTTGTTTAGTCTGTCCCGCAAAGACTGCTTAGTGCAACCGAGTGTCTCCTATTGAGATCTCACCCTTAGCCTCGGGGACTTCGAGTGCGCCCGCTCCGGTAAGGTTATTTTCCGGTTTCACCCTTAGCTCTCGTGGGACTTCGAGTGCCTCGCCCTAGTAAGGTTATGTTCTCGAGTACACCCTTCGCCAGTAGCGAGTAGCGCCAGCTCGTGCGCATTTGGAGAGGAGGAAGCCCTCTCAGTGGTCACAAGAAGCTTCCGAGGAGGAGGGACGCTCGTCCCGTGAGGAGAGAGGACGCCGATCGCGAGGAGAGTGAGGACGCCTGTCTGTGGAGGACGCACCCGTATCCGATGCAGTGGGAAAACGCTATTCCAGGAGGAGGAAGGACGCAGTCGGCCTTTGGAGGAGGACGCCTGTTCCACAGAGAAGAGGAGGACGCGCATCTCGAAGGCACACCGCTAGATCCAAACTTCTTTGAGATTGTAGATCCGAATGTGTATAGCTGCGTATCTAGTTCGTCGTATGTGCGTATCCGAAGGTATAGCACTAGATCCTAGCCTTGGGAGATTGCTAGTATCCGAGGAGATATTGCGTATCTAGCCTAGCATCTCGAAGAGACAACATCGCATCTAGCCTTTAGAGTGTTGCGCATCCGAAGAGATATTGTCGTATCCAAAGCATAGATCCGAGAAGTATGTACAAGAGACCGATCTAGGGAGGACGCAGTATCCTGAGGGATAGGGACGTGCGTATCCGTTTAGCAGGTCCGCATCCGCAGATCTCGAAAGACATAGTGAGTGCAGCATCCACCATGTAGGACGCTGATATGAAGGTATAGCACTAGATCCAACTTGGGAGATTGCGCAGGACTGCAGAGAGATATCGCGCATCTAGCCTAGATCTCGAAGAGAGCAACACCGTATCCATATTTCTTTGGAGGCTAGCAGTATCCGAAGAGATATTGTCGCATCCAAGATAGATCCTGGTTGATTTTGACAACGTATCTCGATCTAGGAGGACGCAGACTGAGGGATAGGACGCAGCATCCTGGTTTGGAGGCTCCAAATCCGGTGAGATCTCGAGCACACAGGAGTGCGTATCCACCATGTAGGACGCCGATCCGAGGAGCCGGCTTGTGTTAGAGGGGGCTTGACTGGCAGTTTTTCATCATCCAGTGCTTCCGCCTTCGCAGCGTCAACCCACTTAGACGTGTCGTCCTTGTTGCTAAACCATTATTTGTCTCGAGAGAGCCTTTCACTTGCCTAGGGCAAGGATAGGTGCATTCATTCTAGTTTTCTTGTATTCCTCTCTATGTACTTCAGTATTAATAAAATGGCTCGGCTTTCTCGGCACTCCATGTGTATTTGTTCCATGATCCTGGTTCCATGATTGTATTTTCTATATCCTGTCCCAGACATTTTCGTGTATTATCGAAGTTATTTCCCTTTGGGGATATTATCAGTGTTGGTATCAAGAGCATAATTCAAGTCTCAAATTTCGTGGTCTATGACATTGGAAAAAGAGGTCATACAAGAGCAACAGCAGCTTGGTAATACCAGTAAACGTGCTTGGAAAAAAAGGGCCAAAATAAAAAGGGTCAAATTTTGAAGTTTGGAATTAGGAAAAACGTTTTCTCGGGTTTTTTCCGGGGTTTTGGGCAAGGATTACCTTCCCAAATTCTTGGAATCTTCTCGAGTAGTTTTCGTGGGCAACTGGATGTCGAAGTTAAGCAATATAGTATGGTTTTGCACAGCACGTGCAGCAGCTTTCGAGGAGCCTCGTTGGCACCCTAGCGTAGAAATGCCGATGGCGGTGAGATGTGAGTCCAGTACTCGTTGAATATGCGGCCATTTTTGGCAAGTAATGGCGGTGGCCTAGGTCGCGCTCATGGATGCTTTCCCCTAGAGCGCTATCTCCGCTCCGATGTGGCGTCAAAGCCCTATGAGCATGAGCAAAGCACTGTAAAGACAAGAGGCACGGATACCACCGTGATGTGACCACTCGTGCAGCCTAGTAGATTTCATTTGCCTGTGTTTGATGGCTCATCGAATCGGCTTCCCTACAGCAGTCTCTAGTAGTGCAAGTCGGACATCTATGTCCAACTTAACCGGGATGACCCGCCGCAGGCCATTAAGGTGGCAACATTGCATCCTGGATGGTGAGGCCCGCGAGTTGGTGGTTCCATGATGGTGACACTCGGGCATTCCCACGCGGACGACATATGCCGAGTTTACTCGCAGGGTGTTAGAGCGCTTTGGATCAGAGGGATCCTGAAAGCAAGATTTTGTTGAGCCGACCAAGCTCCAAAACACTGCACCGGGGAGTATAGAGACATACATTTCGGTACTTCTTGAGGATTTCGTGTGATGGTACCTGGATCGATTCCGAGTAGCCTTTGGATGGGTTGCATATTTGTGGAGGGGTCGTCGTGAGCCACTTCGTGGCCTTAGTCCTGGCCGCACGCACCTGGCTACCCTTCAGTGATGCCATCATGCGAGGACTCTAACTTACAGATGTCTTACCCTGGTGGCTCCTGACACCTTATCCCCGCGAGACAGTGCCTTCCACCCTTAAGGGTAATGGACGACGAGGGCTCCCGCCTCCCAAGGCGAATCCCGGACGAGGGCGCTTTGATGTTGAGGCCGGAGAGAGCCGAGGAGGAAGCGTGTGCTTCACTTGCCGGGAGCCATGGGTATCGTGACACAAAGCAGTGGAAGGCACTACTTCACCGAGGTCTTCCGAGAGCAAATGGAGAAGAGGATGAGGGAACACATGATTGCGTGAGTTCGAGGATACACCTAGTGAGACACAGACTCACCATCATTAGAGACCTCCTTGACCGTGCCTGCTGATATCGTAGTGGAGAAGGTAGAGCTTCTGCTCCCGATAGAGCCATCCACCGAGGTGATGACTGGAGCCATGTTCGAGTCTTCGTGGTAGCAAAGACACGATGCATAAGAGGTGTCAGATATATCCATTATCGATGAGGCACTAGGGAGATGCGTAGGTATCGATGATATCGCATGCACATCTGGGCTTGACGACCTTCGAGTTTTATATGAAGGCCGCGTCGCACGAGACCATTTTGCTGCAGACTGTGAGCCGGGAGGGTGCAGAGAGCACTATAGGTCAAGCCTGCGCCAAGTTGGTCCACATTGGGAACAAACTGATTCCCCGATGGTACAACCAGAGGGCACATTGGAGCGTCATCATTCCCTGTGCATGCATGGATGGGATCGGCGTGGTGCCGTTGAGTCATCTCTTCCGCTTGAGAGAGAGAGGTAGCCACCTAATAGATCTCATATGTTGACTTGGATAGCAAGATAGAGACTGACGTATTGCACAGGTACAACATCCATGGATGCTGAGGTTGGATGGAGAGAGATTTTGAGTTGGTAATTTAGGGAGCGGCTATGGAACACAATGATTTTTGGGTTCCCTTCAAGAGCAGATAGAAGATGGAGGACATTCTCTGATGGATAACATCTCTCATGCTTTGTGTTGGACATCCCTGAGCCATACACATCATGATGGGAGGTTTTTGCCTACCACACCTATTTGATTTTGGATAGGGTCTCATTGATCCTTGAGAAGTTGAGGTAATTCAAGATCCCATGGAGTGCAAAGTCTTAAACTGGATTTGGGAGGATGGTAGCCCTCATGGGAGGAATACCAGATGAGGAGAAGGAGGCATCCACAAGTGATTGAGTGGATGGGGATGATGAGCAAGGAGCTAGAGGTTACTTGGTAGATCCAGGCTACCAGCAAGAGGCTTGGTCGCGCCAGGTTACTCTTGGAGAGTTTGGCCATCTTTCAGTAAACACTCTTCCTAAGAGTCTAAGGTGGAGGAAAGATGGCCGGATACTTCGTATCATGGAGCAACATCAAAGTATGTATGCATGGTGTTGCTATGATATCGCTATGTCTTCATCACATGAGTTGTATGATGGAAAGTATGGGGAGGCAACAAATTACTGGTTGCCCGGTTTGTTTCGGGAGAGCGAGGGAAGATTTGCTCTCACACTTTGCATGATGTTACAGAAGAGGGGATGGCACTATCTCCTTAATCTTTTGATGATGACGGGGAAGCACTTCCATCTGGGAGTATTCCACACTTGTTGCAAGAAGATTAGAGGAGTCTTTACAAGGAGCATGTCAAAGAGCAAGAGTCTTGTATTATCAGGAGCTTATTTGCATGGGCTCCCACGTTGTCACCTTGGAGCGTACATTATGGATGAAGTGTAAAAAGAGAGATATGGTGGATCTATAACCCATAGTCCCAGGATCACTTCATATTTGTTAAAATAAAGAGAGGTAATGATGATAGACATCTATGGCATATTCTTCTTGACTTGGGCTTCAAGCATGAGGAAGATTATCTTCTGGTAAAAGACATGGTTCATCCTTCTCTTCACAAGATGCCAAAACACTATGGAGGACTCATTTATGGATCCATGTACCATCTTACTTCCTGATATGGCTGATTTTGTATGGGAAGGCTTGATTATGAGGGAGACACGTGAGCTGGATGTGTCCGCGAGTGGGAAAAATTCTCACAATTTCTGCACTACATGTTCTAATGGGAGCATGGGAGGAGGCATGGCTACCACTACTATGTGTGCATTCTCTTTTGATGTGGGCCATGAGATTGATATTTATCCATTGTACAGCCATGGGCAATTGTTTGGACCTATGTTGTTGTCATATCCAGCCATTTACTATCCATTAGTAGATGTGAGGGATCTTGTACATTGCTTGCCATGTAATTTTCTGAAGTCGCAGTGGATGAGACTACGTTGTATCCTTGTGAGAGATTGTTTGCATTATGTATCCTCATGTAGAACCTTCAGCAAACATCTCATTAGGGTGATCCATGATGACCATGTCATATTCTTCATGGATGGTTTGTTTTGGGCCAGCTTGTTCTTCATTGATGGAGGAACCTTCTATGATGGATTGTTTTTCACTTTGCCATTGGAGGGCAACGATTTTGCGGCCCAGGATCAGCATAGACTCTACACTTGTCATGAGTGGAGAGAAGGGCAGCATGGGGTAAGCTATGATGCTTGCCAAGTTCATATTTTCAGCCCACCTTCATTACCAGAGCTTGAGGTGGAAGGAGATTTTTGGGAGTTGCCTTGTTGGGAGGTGGCTCATTTTTTCTGGATGATTGCTTGGAGATGGAGGATCCACAGGAGGGAGATATTCTTCATTATATTTCCGACTCCACGCCTTGATTGGAGAGGGGTGATGAGTTGGTTCACAGTTGATGGGCCAACTTACACATTCATAGATGCAGAGCAGCATCAGTCATGGTCTTTAGTCATAGCCAGAGGCAGTGAGCAGTCCGAGCCATGGGACTTGGGCTATTATTGGCCACAGTGTGGCAGGGAGCACCAGCTAGAGAGTAGGCTTGTTCAAGCATTGCTTGAGAACAAGCAATTTTTGCCGGATGAGGATGCCACTTGGGAGAGAGAGTAGACTTTACAGCATCCCTCACTTCAGTTGCTTGAGGACAAGCAACGTTTTGCCGGGGGAGACTGTAATATTCCCAATTAGCCTTGCTAATTGGAATATTTCATTTTTGCTTTATTTTGCCGCTTTAGCTAGAAATAATAAATAAAGTGAGAAATAAGAGGGGTCACCTCACTTTATAAATAAAGTGCTCTTTTCCTAGTTGATTGACGTTACAACTTAGAGAGGGGGCCTTGGGGGTCCACATGAGTATGATGGGGAGGCATCAGGCTGACCCAAGGTTAACTGCGCAGGTCAAAGGAGAGTAAGGACGCAGTTAAGTTTTGGAGGGAGTTTGGCATTATAAGAGGAGAGGTTCTCACCTCATTTGGATCATCCATGATTTGATATTATTATTGAGAGCTAGACTTCTGTCTGCTTCAGCACGCCGGTTGTTTAGTCGGTCTGCAGCACTGTTTAGTGCAACCAAGTGTCTCCGGTCGGAGATCTCACCCTTAGCCTCGGGGGACTTCGAGTGCCTGCCCTGGTAAGGTTATTTCTGGTTTCACCCTTAGCTTCGGGGGACTTCGAGTGCCTGCCCTAGTAAGGTTATGTTCTGAGTACACCTTTCAGTTTCAGTAGCAAGTAGCAGCAGTTTCTGGTGCAGATTTGGAGAGGAGGAAGCCCTCTTGTGGCTGCGCAGTTCTGAGGAGGAGGGACGCTGTTCCTGGAGGAGAGAGGACGCTGATCAGCAGGGAGAGTGAGGACGCTGTCCCAGGGAGGACGCAGTCCAGATCTGAGCAGGGAAAACGCTATTCCAGGAGAGGAGGAAGGACGCAGATCAGTCTTGGAGGAGGACGTTGTTCCAGCAGGAAGAGGGAGGACGCAGATCTGAAGGCACATTGCTAGATCCAGCCTTGGAGAGTGTAGATCTGAACTGATATTTGCAGATCTAGTTCTGTATGGTGCAGATCTGAAGGTATAGCACTAGATCCAGCTTGGGAGATTGCAGATCTGAGGAGATATTGGCAGATCTAGCCTAGATCTGAAGGGATAACATCAGATCCAGCCTTGGAGGTTGCAGATCTGAAGAGATATTGTCAGATCCAGCATAGATCTGAAGGTTTGACAGCAGATCTGATCTAGGAGGACGCAGATCTGGAGGGATAGGACGCAGATCTGGTTTGGAGGCTCCAGATCCAGTAGATCTGAGCATACAGGAGGCAGATCCACCATGTAGGACGCTGATCTGAGGAGCTGGCTTGTGTTAGAGGGGCTTGACAGCGTTTTTCATCATCCAGGGGCTTCAGTCTTCAGAGCAGTCTTCAGCCAGCTAGGACGCTGTCCTTGTTGCAGCCATTATTTGTCTGAGAGAGCCTTCACTTGCCTAGGGCAAGGATAGGTGCATTCATTCTAGTTTTCTTGTATTCCTCTCTATGTACTTTCAGATTAATAAAATGGCTCAGTTTTCTGGCACTCCATGTGTATTTGTTCCATGATCTGGTTCAGCATTGTATTTTCTATATCTGTCCGGCATATTTCTGTGTATTACTGGTTATTTCCCCTTTGGGGATATTACAGTTGCCCCTGAAAGACACTGTTACTGTTGCTGCGTGTTGCTGGCTATTAGTTGCTGCTACAGAAATGGCTACATTCGTTGCTGCTTTTATTCAGACTTTGCCTTGCTGATCTCTTCTTTGCTTCTTGTGTATTCTAGACCCTGGGATCAGATCTTCCCCTTGGTCTAAATTCCCCTCTCTGCAACTGAAACACTTCTGAGAATTCTTAGCAACCCCGCCCTAGAATCTCAGCTTAGCTTCAGTGCTCTACCTCTGTGTCTCTTACAAATGAACCCAAGCCTTTCCTTTATACTTTTCTCGTTGACAAATCAACGACCAAGATTAAATCTTTAATCAATGGCTAAGATTAAAAGAAAGCTTGATTCGTGTGACTTAAGACAATTTCATCACATGTTTAATTAAATTCACTTTAATTATTTTATTTTCCTTAGTTTTAACTTAGGAAATACATTAAAATAATTAATTAATTTAATTTCTTCTAAACCAGATGAAATTTCCCAAATCCATTTCTGGGTCTTGTAGATCAAGTGAACTCTAGTACTTCCTCAAAATTGGGACCTAGAGCACAACTAATTCTACCCCAAATTCACAAAGTCTCAACACACCCTCTTAGCATCAAGGGTGTGCTCTAGCAATACATCACACTTATGCATTACAAGATTTTGGGCACTGGTTCTGTGCTGCTGAAGCTTGGGCTCCTACCACTCAACTCTGCACTGCTACTGCCATTCTGTACTGCTGCCCATGACTCTACCACTGCCACTGCAACAACTGTACTACAGCTCCCTCTCAATATGCTGCATCTGTACTGCTCATAGCACTGCCATTGCTGATCTGCTGCACTGCAACTTCAGTTGTTGAGAGTAACAACTGAATCTCCTGTCCAATCTTTGACAGACAAGTCAGATGGGCTGCATCCTCATCACTAAAGCTCCATAGGCTAAAGATTTGTGCTGGCATATAAAGAACGATGCACAGCTATAGCTCTGCTAGTGTAATCAGACTCCCTCTGCACTACTGAAGTCACATTAGCTCCTTGTGCTGAAATCTATCACGCTGTTGCTGCACTATGTTGTCCCTCTGAAGCTCTCTGCATTGCTGCAGCTCTGCACTGTGTAAGCAGTACTGCACTGCGCTGCTGAAGTCACATCAACCTCTGTGCTGCTACTGCTTCTATGCTGCTTCTGCTATGCTCTGCGCTGCTCCTCCCAACCTCCAGGTCTGCCTCTGCTTATGCCTCATCTGTGATCTATGCACCCACTGCTTCACTTGTCCCGCTACTGTCTTAAGGCTGCCGTAGCTCACTTGTGATCCAAGAGATGCGCTGCTCAAGGATCTCGCCTCTCTTCCATGTAGCTCCTCTATATGTCCATGTCACCCCACCTTCGTGGTTCATGAGCACTCATGGCCACATCATCTTCAGACCCATCATTTGCCACCGCTTCTTTGGAAGAAGATGCTTCCTTGTCCTTCTTCTTTTCTGGACAATGGCTGGAAAAATGTCCCATTTCGCCACACTGGAAACACTTGATCTTAGAAAGATCCTTCTTCTTCTTCGGCTGCTTCTTTGATGCCAAGGTTGCATCTTCCTCCTCTTCCTTCTTAACCTTGCTCAACGCAGGGCTGTGCTACTTCTTGGTGAACCTTCGTAGTTCTTCTTGTCGCAGGATCGACCACAAGCTGTCCCAATCTGGGAGGTCCGCTCTGCCCAAGATACTTTGGACAAAGGTTTCTCACTCATCCGTGACTACATTGAGGGCAGTCCTGAGTATCACTGCATCATCTACGGTTGCACCCGTTGCAGTCAGCTGATCCCTGATTGACTGCAATCTAAAGAGGAAATGATCGATGTCTTCTCCCTTGGTCATCATGAATGACCTCATTTGAGCCTCCAACAACATCTTTCTTTGGACTAATTTTCCCTCATATAGGGAAGTCAAGGCCTTCCACATTTCGTTAGCTGTCCTCTTCTTAGCTATGTGTGGTACAATATGGTCCTTGATACTGTCCATTATCAGCCGCTTGGCATGCCCAACAGCTTCCCTATGCTTTCGTAGGAGATCCGCATCTGTTGACGTGGCCAGGGTCTGCTCTGCATGGTCTCTTAGACCATATGCCTCAAGGACAATATCCTAGCTTTCCACACTGAAAAGTTTGAGAGGCCCTCTAGCCTATCCTGATCACGTAGTCCATGAGTAGCCATCTGCTCAGAATGTGTTGGAGCTCCTCTTCTCTATGCTATAGATCTTGGATCTAGGGTCCTTTACGAACTCGACACCCTCTGCTCCCTCTGACACTTGATTTCCCTCCTTGGAAATCTACGAAATCAACTATGATTCAGCTTCTTCTTTGATCCTCTGATCAAACTGCAAGTTTCCTTTGGTAAGAAACTCTCTGAGAAGCTGATATCTTCCCAAACTTTGTCACTTGTGCTAAGGTTAAAAATCTGAAAACTTCAGAAGTTTAACCCCACTAGCTCTTTTGAATTTTTGCAACTTATTTGCAGACTTTTTCTGGATATGACAGATTCAGATCTGAATCACACTGGCTGGCTTCAGACTTAACCAACGCTATTTCTGAGTTGCCTCTGCACAGTAATTGCGTGGGCTTGCTAGGACACAACGCTGGACAACGTCACCCTTCCCTCTACGTGAATCTCCTCCTGAAAACTGCGCTGCCCCTTCAGATCTGCTTTTCTGCTGCCTTTCCAGCTGCTTTTTGCAACTAGATCCTTCAGATGCTTCAGCTGGTGACCCTTCTAGATCTGCAATTGCTCTGATACCATGTAGAAATTTTTGAATCTTAATTCTTATGCAGAAATTATTTTTGTTAATTCGGTTAAGCTTCTCCTACTTATACAAGTTATCAACTGAATAAATTCAAGCTAACATCAAAGAAAAACACATAACAGATCTCTACCAATTCAGATCTAGAATAAGCACATGTACACATAGACAAAGTGACACAGTTATTTCTGGACAAACTCTCCCCGAAAAAACCCAATGTGGGAAATCCGGTCTCTGGCTGTTGGAGGGCTCTATTATTAAGAATATTTATGAATACATAACTCTAGGTTCCAGATTTGGAAAACCCTACAGAGAAAACTATAGATCTGCAACTCCTGGTTGATCTAGGACCAAATATACTGACTGATCCACACCCTCAAACGGGATTTACAGAACTAAGCTAGATCTAGGCCTAGAAAACCCAGCGCTTCCCCTGAAAGACACTGCTGCTGCTGCTGTTGCCGTCTGTTGCTGTTGCTGTTGCCGTTTGCTGCTGCTGCTATTGCTATCTGTTGCTGCTGCTGTTGCCGTCTGCTTCTGCTGCTGTTGCCGTCTGCTTCTGCTGCTGCTGCTACTGTCTACTGCTGCCGCTGCTGCCGTCTGTTGCTGTTGCTGCTGCCGTCTGCTGCTTTTCTCTGCGCTGTCCTTGCTGATCTCTTCTCTGCTTCTTATGTATTCTAGACCTCAGGATCAGATCATCCCCTTGGTCTAAATTCCCCTCTCTGCAACTGAAACACTTCTGAGAATTCTTAGCAACCCCACCCTAGAATCTCAGCTTAGCTTCAGTGCTCTGCCTCTGTGTCTGTTACAAATGACCCCAAGCCTTTCCTTTATACTTTTTTCATTGACAAATCAACGACCAAGATTAAATCTTTAATCAATGGCGAAGATTAAAAGAAAGCTTGATTTGTGTGACTTAAGACAATTTCATCACATGTTTAATTAAATTCAGTTTAATTATTTTATTTTCCTTAGTTTTAACTTAGGAAATACATCAAAATAATTAATTAATTTAATTTCTCCTAAACTAGATGAAATTTCCCAAATCCATTTCTGGGTCTTGTAGATCAGGTGAACTCTAGTCCTTCTTCAAAATTTGGGACCTAGAGCACAAACGATGCTACCCCAAATACACAAAATCTCAACAATATAGTCTCACATATATCTGGCAAAGATACTGCCAAACATATGTGGGATGCTCTCTCCACGTTATACCAGGGTACTTTCGAGCAGTGGAAGATGTACTTAGAGGAGAAGCTGAGGCTTATCTGGATGCAAAAAGGGAAAGGCATAGACCCCTACCTTACCAAGATTTAGGATGTCTGGGACCAGTTGTTCACTGTTGGGGCGGCGCCTCAACCCACAAAGCTAGTGAGATTGGCACTCAACAATGTCTCAGAGGATTGGCTTTGTCCAAAGCATATTCGATAGAGACAAGCTACCAAAGTGGGACAGGAAGTGGGCTGACTTGCAGCAGTAGGAATTGAGGCGAGCTCTGTTAAAGAGCTCCATTAGTGGCACCAGTAACAGCGGACAAAAGATGGTGAAGGAGGAGGAGAATGTAGCCCCTGCATCTAAGGGTCCCAGTTAGGGATAAGGGGAGCAAAGGAAGAAGAAGAAGGATCAGTCAAAGGTTAAGTGCTTTAGGTGTGGTGAGCTCGGTCACTATAGTTTCCAGTGTCTTCTCAGGAAGAAGGACAAGGAGGAGACGCAAGACGAGTAGGCAACTTTTGCAAAGATCGATAGGCTTTCCTCCAGGCTGAAGGAAGACTTTGCTATGTTCGCCGATATACCTCCAGGAGTGAGGTGGGGTGACTTGGTGGTGCAGCCCCAGAGAGCTACAGATGGGCAGGATTCTTGAGGAGTGCAACTCTTGGATCAGTACCTGGCTACAGGGGCCCACAATATTCAGTAGCAGGATGGATCAATGACAGTAGATGCAGTTAGATGCCAGAGTGATAGTTGTAGTGACTAGTAGTAGTTAGATGCTGGGGAGCACAGTGCTGAATTGGCAGTAGTGCAGAGTCCTTAGTGGACAGTGCAGTAGCTAGTAGCAGTCTGAGACTCTAGTGAGAGATGCATTATACTGATCATAGTTGAATCAATATTTTGGATGTTTTTCAGTTGTAGATGTTGCAGTAGAAGAAACGACGAAGTTGCAGTGCAGATGCAGTGTTGGCAGCAATTCAACAGGGTCAACAACAACACAGATGCAACGTATATTAGAGTTGCACAGTAGTTGGCGGGCATCAACAACCAGACATCAACAACGTGACAGGAGATGATGCAGAGACAGGGTGTTGCTACAGGTTGTGCACTGGAACACATTCCTTACTAAGAGGGAGTGTTAGTTTTTGTAGCATCAGATGTGCTCTAGCCACAAAACTTTGTGGAGGCTAGAATACATGAGATCTGCAGAACCCAGAAATCATTTCTAGAAATTCTGCCTAGAAGTGACTTAATTGGATTATTAACAAATTTTTTAATGTTTCCTAAGTCTAAACTTAGGAAAATAGGTTAATTAATCAGTATTAATTAAGTCAAGGTGAGAATCATCTAGAAACTCACACATATTGAACCAAAAATGATCCTAGCCATCGATTATGTTTTAATCTTGGCCGTTGGTGCTCCAATAGAGGAATATAGGAGGAGATCGATGTGGTGATGGAGAAATAACTTGGGTAGTTCGATTTCTTGGCAGATCGATTTCCAGAGTAGCAGCAGTCAGTTGCCGGAGAGAGCCAAAGATCGAAGCAGTGAGAGGGGCAAAGATAGTGAGGTTGGAGGAAGTATTCCAGATCCAATGAGTGCATTTGCAGAGAGGCAAAAGAGCCACAGAGAAGTTGATGCAGGGACTGCGCAACAACATCTAGAGGCAAGTTCAATTTGTTTGAGAGGGAGTGACGTCTTCAATTGCAGAGGCCGGGAAGGAGTCCCAGAGTGCCGAAGAAGAGTTTTCCCAGTCAACAGAAGGCAAAACGACTTCATCAGAGACCAGTCAGAGGCTTGACGTCAAGCAGGCAACGCAGAGGCTAACGCAGAGGGTTAGAGGGCCGAGTTTTCTGAAGGTAAGTTGTGCCGAGGTTTACTTGTGGGCCCGGGGTGAGGAAATTCCTCACTAGATTTCTTGCCAGTATTTTTCTCTATAGGATAGCCAGATTTTGGCATCCGGTTGTACTAAGAATTTCTCACTGCTACATAATGATAAAACCCTCAGTTGCTGCACCGGTTTTCCCGCATTGGGTTTTTCCGGGGACTTTTGTCCAAAAACAATTGTGTTAATTTTATATGTGTGTGCTAGCATTTCTCATCTTCCAGCGTTTTATTTTTCCGCAGAAATTTATTTGTGAAGGTTGCAGCGTGTTTATTTCTATATTTTCCATAGCAGATAAATTGTTAAATTAATTAACAATTAGGAGAAATAATACCAGTTGTTGCAATAGGATTCCAGTCTTGGAATTTTCACACAATAGTGTGTTTTGGCTCCTGACTCAGTGAGGTTATCATAGCTGTTAAGTCTGACGGGGTGTAGCATTTTCCATAGAGTGAAATTGTATGCTGGCTCTTGATAGGTGCTGGGTGCTCGACTCTTCAGCATTAAGGTAACATTGTTGATGGATACCATGGTTCTTTTGGTTCCAAAATTAATTAACAATTAGGAGAAATAATACCAGTTGTTGCAATAGGATTCCAGTCTTGGAATTTTCACACAATAGTGTGTTTTGTCTCCTGACTTAGTGAGGTTATCATAGCTGTTAAGTCTGAAGGGGTGTAGCATTTGCCATAGAGTGAAATTGTATGTTGGCTCTTGATAGGTGCTGGGTGCTCGACTCTTCATTAAGGTAACATTGTTGATGGATACCATGGTTCTTTTGGTTCCATGGTTCTCATTTTTAAGTTTTTGAACATGGCTACCATGGTTGTAAATTGTTAGTGCTTTGTTTATTTACAATATCAAATGCTATTGCAGGTATTGAAATTAGTCCTTATTGAACAAGGTAAAAAACTGTTGACCTTTTTCCATTCTTTGTTCTCTGGCATATATATAATGTACTTTGACAACAACTTGAAAACTGCAAGAGAGTGTACAGTTTTTTTGTTGCGGTGGTGTCAGTAACAAAAATATAGCTATAAAATTAAACTAATGTGTGATATTTGGGGTTTGGGCAAAACTAAGATTGTTGCCATGCGGGCATATGTCGCAGTTGAGTAGAGTGGTGTGGGAGAATTGTAAAGTGTAGGTTCAGGTGGGTTTGGGGCTGAGTCTGACCTTAATCTATATGTCTGGAAAAATAATGTGATCTTCACAGAATTTAGACCTAGAATTTTGCATAGTCTAGACTCTGCAGTGACAGAATTTGCTATTAAGAGTCAGGTCTCTATATATCCTGCTGTAATATTGATTTGGTATAATGAATCAAGATCCCCATTGAAATCAATTTTTTATTAATGTGGCAATTGGTAAGATTTGGTAGCTCCATTTAACTTGTGTAATAGCATTGAATCTGCTAAAGTATATTTGTAAAAGTGAGAATAATATATTCTTTATGGTGGAAATGGTCTACTAATATGGTTGAAACCATGGCTTTATTTTCAGGAAGATGCAGATCGGCTTAAATTCGTGTGTTTCGGTAATGATGGAATTGATCAACACATGATCTGGTTTTTCTTTACCCACTTCAACTTCTTCAAGTGTTCAGTGGCTTTTCTAAATTTGGGTTTCTCTTACTACATTCTATGATACCATGATTTATTTTCTGATTACAAACTTAAAACTGATGGATTGCAATAATGGTCATTTGTGGCAGTAGTAACACAATTCAGTTGTTTCTTTGAAAATGCCTTAAATGCTATCTAAGAAACTGTATTGTCACCTATACAGGCTTATTGGATTAAAGAATATATTTGCAAGGCAACTTCCAAACATGCCAAAAGAGTATATTGTTAGACTTGTGATGGACAGGTATTCTCTCTTGATGCTTTCTGAGATGAAACTGAAATATTGGTAGATTGTTGAGCCATTGCCAAAGTATGTCAGGCATTTTTTTGACTGTCTTATGGAATTAGGCAGTTTGAACAATTAGAAATACAAACAATCCCGCTCTTTAATTACCCTATATCTGATGAATAAGTCTATCTAAAGCACAATTGCATCCCTGTTCACAAGCAATCTAGACGTGAAAGATTTGATTGGCTATTAAGAACATGTGATTCCTTCTGTTCATTAAAGAACTAAGCAGAAGGGGAATGTCAATAATGATTGTCTTCTTCTGACTGATTTTGGTAAGTCTTGCTACGGTGGTACTCTGGAAGGTACAGCTCGTGTACTTTCATAGTTACTTTAGTTAGTTTATTTTGTTTGAGTTGTTTGCTGTTTATCAATTTTCATTGAATGTATTTTAACGGTCTGTAAGGCCTCAGTTGCCTGGAAAAAGCATGCCTTGTTTAGGGCAGTCCTGTTTTCATCTGTAACTATGTCTCATACTCATTCCGAAAGTTGCATTTTTTAATAGAATAGAGTTCAGCTCCAGCAAGTGCATTATTTGGTATCTGAATATGGCCAACAGGAGTCTAACCTTAAATGTTTTGAAATTAGTATATGACAGCTCTCCTTTTGTCATCACATTTGACATATTTCTTCCTATCAACTTACTGTTAACATTCTGTCACAAGCTTTTCTTAAGAATCCTAATGTAACTAAATAGCTTTGGATATTTTGGGAGCATTTATGCTCAAGTTTAAATTTATATTTTCCAACTGGAATTAGAGTAAATAAGTATATGTATATAAAAGTGAATGATGAATTACATTGAATGGACCCCGGATGCAAATATAGTGCAAGGGGGTGTGTTTGTGCCTTTTTAATTGAAAGGTTGTGTCTTTTTTATTTATTTATTATTATGTTATTTATTTATCTTTAGTAATTTTTTTTTTAAATAAGAAATATCTTTGTATTCCATATGGGGAATGTACATGTTTTGGTCCTCGAGGGACTACTCAGACAACAAGGCACAAAGCCATTCCAAGAAATACTCATAATGAGCTCAACATGTCACATGCAGGAATTGAACCTGGGTGGGGACGATAACAACATTTCTCACAACCACTTGAGCTAAACCCAATTGAGACCTTTATTAATTGTTTATGGATATTTATTTATTATCTTTTTTTTATCCATATAACTTTGCCTTCACCTTTAGAATTGTTTTGTCCTCAAAGCAAGGGTAATGAGTGATATTGTTGGCATAATTTTTCTGTCTCCCATGACGAATATTCTTATGGAAGGTTTTTGCATTTAATTCAGGGACTCATGGGTTGAACCTTAATTTGATCTTGATGATTTGGACTTGGTTCCATTTGCGTCTTCATCATTACATGAGATCTGCTCTCTCGTCTGACCCTTAGAACGCAATGGCCCCTTTTTTCCATTATCCTTAGATTTAGGGGCATGTGAATTCTGTAATTTATCTACTAGCATTGAGAATATAGCATGGATAGGAACTTTCGCATAGGTTTACTGTGAACATGTGAGAAGTAGTTCAAGATATTTTCAAAAATTTCTTCTATTTTGCAATTCACTTTAGTAAAAAAGGGTGAAAGTCTTCTATTTAGCAGTTGAGTTTAAAAATATTTTCCTCATGATGATATCATCAAAAACTATAAATGAAAGCGGGGAAAGAAGAAAAGAGGGCATCTTTGACTCGTGCAGTCCTATCTTTTTTAGAACTCATATCTGGGTTTCTATTTGTTATGGGTGTCGCTAGTTCTTAATCTGAAGCGTTTCATACTTATTCATATGCTAATAACCCTGCTCAGGCTGTTGAATGTGGCTTGTATGTGTTAATGCAATTTGTTGTAGTATTAGTGTGTGGATGGGGGTCTAGGGGGGCATGTGAAACCGATATCTCGTGGAGCCCATACATGAAGGCTTGGTGCTGGACGAATCAGATCCCATGGGTCCACTAACATGTGCCCACACACTAGGGACATAGGGGAAACATAGAAAACAATATTATTATTCTTTACCTTTAGAGTTCCCAAGTGTAGGTCACCCAAACAAACCCACGTGCCATATGGATAACGACTGATTGTAAAAGAAGGAATGAACAAGTGATATAGATCAATTCTTTGTTGCTATGTATGGACATTGGTCTTCGACCATTTGTGTGTGTGTTTTGGGAAATAGATATGGAAGATGTCCGGAAACAAAAGAACAAGCAGCGCCAACCACAAAAGTCAATTAAGGGTATATTCTTTTGGGTGGAGCAGATAAATGGCTAGATGAGATGTATGGATTGGAAAACGATAAGATTTTTTCATTCGTCTAGTTTAGATCCTATCGTTTTTGTGCCTTTTGTTGATGGAAAGGTTGAAATTGAAGGTGTTCGTTTCCTTGTTTGCAAGAGCCAATCTAATTCTAGGTCAAACACATCTTGCATTGGGAACACTGTAGAGTACGCTAACTTACTTTCCCTAGTCATTTAGGTTTTCTATTTTGCAAGTATCACTCTTGCTTTCTTTTTGGGATAGGCACATAATCCAATCAACATAGCGACCTTTTCTACACATCAATTGGGTAGGCAAGGAATCCAACTATCGTCACATCGCTAAGGCTGACCTTTTTCAATGATCCTCGGGTAGATGATCAATCTTAAGTTGCAACCACTTGATTGGCATTAGACCATCACATATATTAGAAGGCGATTTACGCTTGGGTTGGGTGGGCATCGTAGTCGAGGTCACATTAGATGGTGTGAGTGAACGTATGATCCATACAACTAGTCATTGATACCATGACTAGTATCTTTAACTTGAAGCACACACTTATATATGTTGATTTTTCTTGAGTGTTGGGGTAGCATCAGATGTGCTTTAGCTCCCAAAATTTGTGTAGGGACTAGAGTACATGAGATCTCCAAGACCCAGAAAGGGATTTGTGAAATTTCATCTAGTTTGGGAAATAATTAATTAATCAATAATTTTAATTAAGGACCGTAAGTCCAATTTAGGAAAATTAAATTGTTAAAGGTAATTAATTTAAACATGTGATGGAATTGTCTGAAGTCACACATATCAAGCTTTCTTTTAATCTTAGCCATCGATTCAAGATTTGATCATGGCCGTTGGTTTCCCAACGAGAAAGTATAAAGGAAAGGCTTGGGGTCAGTTGGAGAAAACACACACGGAAGTGGAGCACTGAGACTAAGCTGAAGTTCTAGGGCAGGGTTTGCTAAGAACTTTCAGAAGTGTTTCAGCTGCAGAGAGGGGTAGTGTAGGCAAAGGGGATGGTCTGATCCCAGTGCCTACAATCAAGCGGAGGCAGATAGCGGCATCCCGAGGCATCGCAGAGAAGCAGAGGCAACGACGGCAGTTACGCAGCAGCTGCGCAGCGCAGAGGCAGCTTTAGCTACGCAGGTGCTACGCAGTCCCTTCTGGGGCAGCGCTGGGCAGCAGGGGACCCATTTGGGTTACGCAGAGACCCTTCTAGGGCAGCATAGGGTCTGCGTCACCCTTTTTAGGGTTACGCAGCCCTCTCCAGGCCAGCACAGAGGCACACAGAGGCTGAAGAGACTGACATAGGAGCTTTTGGGGCAGCGCTGGGGTTTTCAGGGGCAAAATTTGGTTGAGTCTTGTAAATCTCGTTTGAAGGTGTGGATCAATCAAGGTTTTGGCTCCAGAACAACAAGTTAGCTGCAAATATATCTTTTTCTCTGTTGGGTTAACCAGTGTGGTGCTCAGATTTGCTGTATTCAGAAAACTACTTAATAATATAAACCCTCTAGCAGGCAGAAGACCGGTTTTCCCGCATTGGGTTTTTCCGGGGACTATTGTCCAGAAAAATTTGTGTGTCACTTTATCTATTGTGCATGTACATTTTTGTTTTAGATTTGAATCGGTGAAAGTCTGTTATGTGTTTACTTCGATGTTAATCTGAAGATTTCAACATTAATAACTTGTCTAAGTAGGAGACGTATAACTAGATCTAACAGTAGATTTCTGCATAAAGTAATATTAAGAAATTTTCACAATATATGGTGTGTGAAAATTCCTAGATCCAAACAGATCTAATGAATTCTACTGCAACCATCCGAATTACTTCATCTATTATGTAATTTATTTTACACAATTATTTCTGAATACATTCATGAAATACTGAAGCAATCACTGAAGCAACCTGCACTACTATTGTTATGATTCTGAAACAAGGAAACTAAAGAAGGAAATCATTCACACGTATGACACCTTTATTTTGAACTAAGTCCGTGGAAAAATCCAATGCGGGAAAACCAGTGTAGCAGATCTGAGGGTTTTATTATTAAGCAGTAGCAATGTCTGAATACCCTCAAGGGTTATTCAGTTACAGAGAGAAATACTAGTAGAAGAATATATAAGAAATACGTCACTCAATCACTGAGTCTTCAACTGATCCGGATGAAGGAAAAATTGCCCTGGACAGGCTCTGCGTAGATCCAACATTGAAACTTCCAGCCACTGCGTCACCCACTTCTAGGCTCAGCGTTAGCCCTCCTCCAAGTCGTCCTTTGTGGATGCTGAGGAACAACCTCCCGGTGCCACTTTCCGAATCACGGCCTCTGAAACTGATCCGCCAACAAAATTCTGAAACCTCTACCTCTACCTTTGCGCTACTTCTGCGTGAGCTTACGTAGTCATTGCGTCAACCCCTTCCTTCAACGTTGGCTAGGCTAGATCACCTCTGCCTCTCTCTGACTGATGCTCCGCAGGACTGAGAAAATCTCTTCCCCTTTGGATGCTATCTCTGCCCGTCATTGCTCTGATCTCTAGTTCGAAATTCTCAGCAAACCACGCCCCATAAATTTTGATCTTAGATCAATTCAGTGTCTCGGTGTATTTTCCAAATGACCCTCAAGCCTTCCTTTATAGTCTTCTCGTTGACAAATCAACGACCCAGATTAGATGTCTAATCGATGGCTAAGATTAAAACATGACTTGATCTTCATTCTTTAGAAGATTCACACTTTGTTTTATTAATACCCTTTAATTATTTAATTCCCCTAATTTTAGACTTAGGGTCCCCATTAAAATAATTAATTATTTTAATAAAACATGAACCGAGTGGAATTTCCACAAATGGTTTCTGGGTTCTTTGGAATACAAGTGTCTAAGCCTCTCCATCAAATTTGAGACTTAGAGCACTTTTTGATGCTACAAAAATCAACACTCCCTCTTAGCGAGGAAAGTGCTCTAGCAATAATGCTTGCTGCATACTGCTCTGTCCCCGAAGCATCCTCTGCATTACTGAAGTCCATCAGTCTTTGTGTTGCTGCTGCCACTCTACTGCTGCCCATAATACTGCCACTCTCACTACTGCATTTGTACTGCAACTCCCTCTCAAGTGTTGCATTTTCTATGCTGCTAATGTTGCCATTGCTAACACTGCATCTTCACTGCAACTTAGCTGTTGAGAGAAACAACATTTCCAAGGTACATACTCCACCCAGGTGTTCCCAAAATATGACCTTCTTGGACTATTCTTTTCTTGGGTAGCTAGCCCTCAAAGGATATCGGTACCCGACTACTCTTATCTTGAATTCCCTGTCTCATTCTCAAAGAGTATTGGATGCCAGATGATTCCCCAATCCTCCATTTTGTCTTTCCAGTTGAAGACTAGAATGATGTGTATCTCTCCCTCTCAGCCAGGGAGGACCTATTCCACAAGGGAATGTACCTAAGCTCATTCTTAGGAATTACCAAGTTTCTTCCAAGTAAGAAACTTACCACCGGGCTCCCTCTTAACCAGGGACCTGCAACAGCAATGGTGAGACACCCAGCTACTCATGAAGAATTCCTCCTCTCGATGTCATGGATTTCGATATTGAGGAATCTTTAACTTTAGCTTTACAGGGCATAGATCATCCATCACTTTCATCAATGAGTCATGCCATCTACTAGAAAGTGATTCATCAGTGTTTCTCATCTGGTCCAACTTTATGCCATGCTGCTTTCCTTCGAACCATCTCCCAAGGATCTTACATCCTTCCACATGGTTGGCATCCCTACATAAACTTATCCAAATAAACATATACATAAGAACTTTTAAATCAAAAGTTACCTCAGTGATGATCTTTCACCATGACATCTTCCTATAGACATTGACATCCTTTATTTAGATTGACACATCTCCTAAAGATATGTATTGTCAAGGGTCTTCAACTTTACCAGATTTCTATCAGAGTCTACATATCTTCCCAGGAGATCTCCTAGTCACATCTTCTTGGCTTCCGGATGATAACTGCCTCTTGACATGGCTACACTTCATGATCTCTTCCTATCTCCACACAGTTTCACTTCATTCCCAGGAACTTCTAGTATTTAGTTCCTTGTTTGTATATATCCACCTCATATTCCATATGAGGATATATTATGTTGATTTCATCTGTTATTGGCAACCTGTGTATTTGAAGATATTTTCCTTTCTTTGATCATACTTCTAAAGGTAGAAGTCCATCTCCTGCAACCATATGACATGACTTCACAACATCCAGTGTTAGCATATATGTACCTTATCTTATAATTTTGAGTCATCTTGCAACAAGTTCCTCAATCCTAATCCCAAAATTTTGCAAGATAGAATTACCAATGAAACCTTTTGCTTTCCTTTCTAACTAGTGAATCCAAGGGGGACTCCATTAGAAAGTGCCATCACTTGTTTCATAGATATGACCCTTGATCTAGATGACTATCTTTCATCAATTTTGTTATCAGTGAGGAGCCACTTCTTCTAAGACTAAGTGGTCCTTCCATGCTTCTATCATGATGCTAAATATACACTGCTTTCTATCATATTATTTTACAACCAACATAAATCACTTAAAGAGGAAGATGATCTCAATCATAATAGAGATCTTTCGCTTCTTTCTTATATTTCTTTGCATCAGGTTCTTCCCTTTCATTTGTGACATGGGCTTCTTCCTTTTTCCTCTTGTCCTTCCTAGATTTAGGACAATCCCTTTCATAATTCCCAAGTTCATTACATCCAAAGCATCATACCTTGTCCATATTTCTTCTTTTATTCTGAGGACCAAATTTACCGAATCTTCCTTTCTTGCTGGACATGGCTGCAAAGGCTTGATTCCCTTCACTTGATCCTGTATCATCTTTGGCTTTCAATCTTGTTTCCTCTAGTTTACATAGAGACCATAGATCCTGGAATGGTGTTGCTTCTTTCTTCCTGTATAAGCTTGAAGTGAAGCTTCCCCATTCTTCTGGTAGAGCATTCAGCACCACTGTAGTCATCTCACTATCAGACATTACTTCTCTCAATTCCTGCAGCTGGTCTCGTATTTTAGAAATCCTCATAAAATATGTAGTGATTCCTTCCTCTCTTGACAATTTCATCTTGTTTAGATCTTGTCTCAGAGAGATTACTTCTCCTGCAGTACTCACGAAGAACAACTCCACCAATTTCTCATATATTTCTTTTGCATTTTCTAGTTTTGATACATAGGGTATGAGTGAGTCCTTAATGGATTCTATGAGAATCCTCTAGGCTCTGATTTCTCCTTTCATGTGCTTGGCATGAGCTGGAGCATCTGCTTTTGAGGGTTGAATTGTGGATCCTTTGATGTAGCCCATAACTTCATCTTTGATTAGATTCGAATCTGTCCTCTTCTTCCATGTACTAAAGTTTGATGACCCAACCAATTTGTTGCTCTCTTTGCAATAAGACATTTTGACAGATTTAGATGAGGTCATAGAGATACTTACTTGAGTAGAGTGACTTCCTCCTTTTATTAACTTCCTTGATGATGAAGATGATGACAGGAACTCCTTCTTAGATTGAATTCTTCAAAGTAGGTGACCTTGAATCCTTAATGATAAAGGATGTCTTCAGAATGATGATATCTTCAAAGTTGTTGGATAATGTTGGATGGTGCTTGATGATGTGGCTTCCAACAACGTCTTCAATGTCATAAATATTTGATGGCAAGAGACTATCTCCTTGATGAGTGTATCCTTTGAAGGTCTTCTTGAAATGGCTTGAGAATCTTTTTGCAAACTGATTTGACTTTCCAATGCAAACTTTGACCTTGACTTTGATTCTTGTTTCCTTGAGTGTCTCCTTGTCAAGTAGCCCTTGCCTTCAGCACCTTAGCTCTAATACCATGTTCACAATTAGGAAGGGCAGTGTTTAATTTAATTCTCTACTTCGATAATTACTTGTGAACTTACTCTTCTTACTTATGTGTTTTCTTTCGTTAGCTTATTAGGTCTTTCATCAAGTCAGTTATAAAAAACACAAGGGACACAAATTTAAGCTATTCTCGGTATTTTCTAAATCTAATTTCTGAAGATAACTTGTATAATTTAATCAAGTAGGAGAAGTAAACCATGATACTGCAGTAGAATTTTCACATGGTATCAGAGCGATAGCAGATCAAGTTGAATCTCCAGCAAATCGGCTGAAGTATATTTTTTTTGCAGGACAGCAGCAGAAGCAGCAGATCTGGAAGGGGCAGCTTGGCAGTAGGAGGACGCAGACCCAGGAAAGGGCAACGCTGTAGCTATAGAAGGCCATTAGGCTTACGTAGAGCCTTCCCAGGCCAGCGTAAGGACTGCGTCACCAATCTGGGGTTACACACTTCACTTCTGAGCGGCGCTGGACCAGTCAGTGAGACGCAGTCCAGTCATTCTTCTTGTTGCAGGAAAGTCTTGCCAAGATCCGGAAGCAGTGCTTCAGATCTTCAATAGTGCTGGTGTGGTGGAGATTTTGACGGTGCAAAATTGTGCCTAGCTGAGTCAACAAAGAGCGGGAGGAAGACAGTTACTCAGCGGATCTGAGCCAAATAGATCTGAGATTCGATCACGAGGATCGGAAAGAACTGTCCGATTGTTTTTGGCTGAAGATTTCCAGGTGGAAATCATTAGAAGTAGTTACTAGAGGGTTTCTAGTCACCAAGAGACCCTGATCTAGAGTTTCTGTTTAGACACAGGAAGAGGGAGAAGAGTACTGTTTCTGTTAGATCTGAGCTAGATGGCTTCTCATGGGCTGAGAGATAAGGATTTAGGATAGGTTGGACGATGTGTCCAACTTTGTCATCTGGAGGGCCAGGATCCTTTCAGTCCTGGATGAGTACAACATCAAGGACCATGCGACGAGTGTTCTAGCTGTGCCTGCAGATCTTGATCCTCTGAAGAAATTTAATGACGATCAAGCGCGGACTAAGCTTTTGATCATGGGCGGAGTGAAGAATCACGTAGTGCCACATATTACCAGTGAGAACACGACAAATGACATGTGGATCACACTAGAGGCGATGTATCAAGGAAGCTCTATCCAACGAAAAATGCTTTTAGAGAATCAGATGAGGCTATTCCAGATGCAGAAGGGTGAGGAAATAAATCCCTTCCTTTTCTGGCTTTAGACCATCCGAGACCAACTAATTGGCATGGGTGCAACTGCAAACGAAGGACTCTTAGTAAGGACTGCCCTAAATGCAATTATTGAGGAATGGGAAACATTTGTCCAGAGTATACTGGGCAGAGCAACATTACCATCCTGGGCAGACATGTAGGAAATCCTCCGCCAAGAGGAGATCAGGAGGATCACCAAGAAGCAAAATATCGATGGCGGGACAGCCAGAGTGAAGAAGGAAGAGGAAGATGATGTAGCCTTTGCATCAAAGGAAAGAAAACAACAAGGGAAGAAGAAGAGGGACCTTTCCAAGGTTCGGTGCTTTAATTGTGGTGAACTTGGACACTTCGCCAGCACTTGTCCTAAGAAGAAGGACAAAGGAGCTTCTGATTCCAAGGTTGCAGCAGCAAAGGATGATGGTACAGATGATGACGTAGCCATGAGTGCTCATGAGCTATGTAAGTGGGGTGACATGGATCTATAGAGCAACTATAGATCAGGTGGTGGGATCCTTGAGTCAGCCCTACTCTTGGATCACATACGAGTTACGGGAGCCTTAAGACGGTAACAGGATGAGTCGGGAGATGGTTGTAGAAGGTCACAGTGAAGCAAAGGGCAGTGATGGAGAGGGAGCACTATCATGCAGAGGCAACAACAGTGTGTAGGCAGCAGTGCAGAGGTTGATGGGACTTCAATAGCGCAGAGAGGCTGAGCTCACACAGTGTAGTGTTGCAGCAACGCAGTGGCTTTAGGAGGACAATGCAAATCAGCAGCCAAGGGAGCTTCAGTGATGGGAGGCTGCCTGACTTATTTGTCAATGATTGGGCAGGACTCCTTCAGTTGCTTACTTCTCGGTAACTGAGTTGCAGTGCAGCAGTTAGCAGTGGCAGTGCTATGGACAACATGATGCAGCAAGTTGAGAGGGAGCTGCAGTAGAAATGTGGCAGTGTCAGTGGCAGTGACATGGGCAACAATACAAAAAGCAACAGTGCAATGGATGGAGGGCATCAGGCCAAGCATCAACAACGCAGAAACCAACATCAAGATCTTGCAGTACATGGTGTGGATGTATTGCTAGAGCACACTTCGTGCTAAGAGGGAGTGTTGAGATTTTGTGTAGTTGGCGTAGCATCGGGTGTGCTCTAGCCCTGAAAATTTTGTGGAGGGGTTAAGACACACTTGAACTCCAAAACCCTGAAAGCGTTTGGAGAAATTGCAGCTAGTGTTCAAGTTATTCAAACAATTAATTATTTTAATGTATTGGCTGAGGGGATGATCTGATCTTGGAGCCAAGAGACAGCAACAGGCAAAGAAGCAGCGTTCAAGGACAGCGCAGAGGAGCAAGGGCAGCAGCGGCAGCTACGCAGCGCAGAGGCTTCAGCCACTACGCAGGCCCAGGAAGGGGTAGCGCTGCAGCTTCAGGGAGCTTCAAAAGTTACATAGAGGCCTCTAGAGGCAGCGTAAGGACTGCGTCACCCACTCTGGGGTTACGTAGTCCCTCTCTGAGCAGCGCTGTAATATTCCCAATTAGCCTTGCTAATTGGAATATTGCATTTTTGCTTTATTTTGCCGCTTTAGCTAGAAACAATAAATAAAGTGAGAAATAAGAGGGGTCACCTCACTTTAGTCACCTCACTTTATAATAAAGTGTTCTTTTCCTAGTAGATTGACGTTGTAACTTAGAGAGGGGGCCTTGGGGGTCCAAGTGGATATGATGGGGAAGGCATCAGGCTAACCCAAGGTAAACTGCGCAGATCCAGGGAGAGTTAAGTTTTGGAGGGAGTTTGGCATTATAAAAGGAGAGGTTCTCACCTCATTTGGATCATTGATGATTTGATATTATTATTGATAGCTGGACTTCTGTCTGCTTCAGCACGCCGGTTGTTTAGTCGGTCTGCAGCACTGTTTAGTGCACGAGTGTCTCCGGTCGGAGATCTCACCCTTAGCCTCGGGGGACTTCGAGTGCTTGCCCTGGTAAGGTTCTAGTTTCACCCTTAGCTTCGGGGGACTTCGAGTGCCCGCCCTAGTAAGGTTTGTTCTGAGTACATCTTTCAGTTTCAGTAGCAGAGTAGCAGCAGATTCTGGTGCAAATCCGGAGAGGGAGAAGCCCTCTTGTGGCTGCGCAGTTCAGAGAAGGAAGGACGTTGTCTCATCAGGAGAAAGGACGCTGATCAATTCAGGAGGGCGAGGACGCTGTCCCAGGGAGGACGCAGTCCAGATCTGAGCAGAGAAAATGCTGTCCAGGAGGAGGAAGAACGCTGATCAGCCTGGGAGTGAGGACGCTGTCCATTTCTGAAGAGAGGGTTGCAGATCTGAAGGCACATTGATAGATCCAGCCTTGGAGAGGGTAGATCTGAGCAGATATTTGCAGATCTAGTTTTGTATGTTACAGATCTGGAGGTTTAGCACTAGATCCAGCTTGGGAGATTGCAGATCTGAGGAGATATTGGCAGATCTAGTCCAGATCTGAAGAGATAACATCAAATCCAGCCTTAGAGGTTGCAGATCTGAAGAGATATTGTCAGATCCAGCATAGATCTGAAGGTTTGGTAGCAGATCTGATATAGGAGGACGCAGATCAGGAGGGATAGGACGCAGATCTGATTGGAGGCTTCAGATCCAGCAGATCTGAGTATTCAGGAGGCAGATCCATCAGGTAGGACGCAGATCTGAGGAGCAGGCTTGTGTGAGGGGGCTCAACAGCGTTTTTCCTAGCATTCAGTAGCTGATCTATTTGTTTGGAGGTTTGGTGATTGGTGCCTCATCTATTTCTGCGCTGTCACTAGTAGAGACAGCGTTTTCCTTTGGTGAGGGTTTGCAGCTTGAGATCAGCCATTTTCCAGGGCTTCAGCACATTACGCTGTCCTTGTTGCAGCCATTATCCTATTTGTGAGGGTCTCCACTTGCCAAGGGCAAGGATAGGTGCATTTACTCTGATTTTCTTGTACTCCTCTCTATGTACTTTCAGATTAATAAAATGGCTCAGCTTTCTGGAATTCTATGTGTCATTATTCAGTGATCTGGTTCAGCATTGTATTTTCTATATCTGTCTGGCATATTTCTGTTTATTACTGGTTATTTCCCTTTGGGGATATTACAGTGGTATCAGAGCATAGATCTGGCTCAGCCTGTGGTGCTAGCAGTCTATGACATCCAGGGGTAACCCCCGTCTCTTCGGGGGAAGTGATTCCGATTCAGAGGCAGAACAGCGGAATCCAATGGAGGCCATGTTTGCGAAGTTGACTGAGAAGATGGATGCATTCATGCAGGATGTAACCAAGAATATTGCAGAGGGGACGCAGAGAGAACCCCCTAGGGTTTTCCAGGTGGGGGAAGGATCGGGCGTGTCTAGTTGCATACCGGATGCTATTCCCATTGTGACAGCACAGAGGGTCGATTCCACACCCACGCGACCTACCATGCCTACCTTTCCGGTAGAGGAAGAGGAGCCAACAGCACCAAGAGATGGGGGTCTAGCTCAACATGCGACTCTGTTTGCGGATTGGCGGAGCATGGGACAGGAATTCATGGATGCTTTTCCTTTTAATCAATATATCCAGTTCCGATGTGGCGGCAAATCTTCTGATCGAAACAAGGGGCGTGGCTCCCACCGTGATAGTCACCGTGCAGCAAGCAAATTTCATTTGCCGTTGTTTGATGGCTCACAGAAGACTACGGCCAAGTCTTGGGTGGAAAAACTAGACCTCTATTTTCAGCTTAACCAGATGCCAGAGAGGGAGGCCATTAAGATGGCTGCATTACATCTAGAGGGTGAGGCCCAGAACTGGTGGTTCCATGGGTTGACAACACTGGGACATTCCGCAGTGACCACATATGCTGAGTTCACCAGGAGAGTGGTGGAACGTTTTTACAGGAAGGAACCGGATCAGCCTTTCCTTGAGCTGACCAAGCTCAAACAGACGGGGAGTGCAGAGGCATACATCTCAGACTTCTTGAGGGTTTCAGTGATGGTACCTGACTTATCAACAGCTCGGATGATCACGATGTTTGTGGAGGGGCTGTCAGAACCACTCCGTGGCCTAGTCCGGTCGAACAAACCGGCTACACTACAGGATGCTGTCAGTAGGACCCGTGACCTACAAGATGTCTTGCCTAGGACTCGGCCACCTTATCCCCATAGACAGGCTTTCCAGCCTAAGGGTAAGGACACGAGGGTTCCGCCTCCCAAGGCGAATCCCGGACGAGGACAGTATGATGATGAGGCTAGGAGAGAGCTGAGACGGAAGCGATTATGCTTCACCTGCCAGGAGCCGTGGGCACCTGGACACAAGTGTACAGCAGGGAAGGCACATTTCATAGAGGTCTTCTCCGAGGGCAGCGGGGAAGAGGATGAGATGGATGATGAGGAGGCAGGAGAATGTTATGCAGCGCAGAGTACCTTACCACCTCCACCACCCGATGCAGGGGGGGCATCATTCGCACCTACTGGGGAAGCTCTAGCAGCATTACGAGGAGTCCCCAAGTATCTGACATTGCGCGTACGAGGGACAGTGCGCGGGCAGCGGGTTTCGGTTCTAGTCGACAGTGGGGCCACCCACAACTTCATCGATGCCCAGATGGTCGCTCGGAGAGGCATACCAACGGAGAGCTTTGATGGGTTCTCTGTCTTGGTACCAGGAGATCAGAGCATGGCATGTGCTCGATATGTACCCGAGTTGTCAGTGACGATGGGCACTTATACATTGACCGATCACTTCTTTGTGGTGGACATTCCGGATACCAATGTGATATTGGGGGTCCAGTGGCTTATCACTCTGGGGAAGGTCACGACGGATTGGAAGGCCCTAGAGATGGAGTGGGGTGATCCCAAGACGGGGAAGCACGAGAAGATACGAGGGCAGAACACATATCCACCCCAGACACTATCAGCACACAGCATGGAGGCGACATTCCGCAAGGGAGATATAGAGTGGGCAGTAGAGTTGCGGGCTTCAGAGATAGTAGATACGGGAAGGGCGGTGCACCCTGATCTACAGACTCTTCTCGACAAGTATGCAGTAGTTTTTGGAGACATTCCACCAGGACAGCCACCAGATCGGGGGTTTGAGCACACGATCGAGTTGGAGCAGGGGATACAGGCAGTGATCACCACCCCATATAGGCATCCCAAGGCCTATCGGGATGAGATAGAGCGGGCCATTCAGGAGTTGCTGGCCCTTGGGCACATTCGACCCAGCACCAGTCCTTTCGCTTCTTCAGTAGTGCTGGTGAAGAAGAAGGACGACACATTACGCATGTGCATTGATTACAGGGCTCTAAACAAGAAGACCCTGAAAAACAGGTACCCCATTCCCAGGATCGATGAGTTGATGGATGAGTTGAGAGGAGCACGGTTCTTCTCAAAGATTGATTTGAGGTCCGGGTACCATCAGATCCGCATGAGGGAACAGGACATTCCCAAGACTGCTTTCAGGTGTCACTATGGGCACTTTGAGTTTCTGGTCATGCCGTTTGGGCTGACCAATGCACCTGCTACTTTCCAGTCTTGTATGAACCATATTTTTCGAGATCATCTGAGGAAGTTCGTGCTGGTTTTCTTTGATGATATCCTTATATACAGCAGGACCTGGGAGGAGCACCTCCAACACATTGAGACGGTCTTGCATATTCTGGAGGAGCAGCAGTTCTTTGCCAAGCTCTCCAAGTGTGAGTTTGGATTGACAGAGATGCTGTATCTGGGACACATCATAGGAGTGGACGGGGTGAGAGTCCACGAGGAGAAAATCCGGGCTATCAAGGACTGGCCAGAGCCGCGGAATGTAACAGAACTGAGAGGGTTCATTGGTATCTGTACTTACTACAGGAAGTTCGTCAAGGGCTTCTCACAGCTGGCAGCACCCCTCACGGAGCTGACGAGGAAGGGGGCATTCAGTTGGTCGGATACCGCGCAGCGAGCTTTTGATAAGCTCAAGGAGGTGATGAGTAGTTGCCCCGTGCTGGCATTGCCCGATTTCACTCAGCCCTTTGTCCTAGAGTGCGATGCATCAGGGGAAGGGATTGGAGCAGTTTTGATGCAGGAGGGTCATCCGATTGCGTTCGAGAGCCGGAAGCTCCTTCCACATGAGAGGCTTTACCCCATCTATGACAAGGAGATGTTGGCCATCATGCATGCACTGGCCAAATTCCGGCAGTACCTGGTAGGTGGCAGATTCAGGGTGAGGACATATCATAACAGCCTGAAGTACTTTCTGGAGCAGAAGCAGTTACAGGAGAGGCAGCAGAAGTGGATCAGCAAGATCCAGGCTTACGACTTTGACATAGAGTATGTCAAAGGGAAGAATAACGTGGTAGCCGATGCCCTTTCCCGTAGACCAACCACGTTATCACTCATGAGCTTGGACGCTGACTGGAAGGCTCGACTACTGGTTGAGTATTCCAAAGATAAATTTGCATGCGAGGTGCTGGATGGACAGATAACAGATAGCAGATACAGGGTGGCTGATGAGGTCATCTATTACAGGGATAGGATCTTCTTGACTGAGGGATCTCAACTCAAGGAGAAGATACTCCATGCTTCTCATGATTCACCATTGGCGGGCCATCAGGGGTTCACCAAGATGTACAGGGCCATCCGGGAGAGATTTGCATGGAAAGGCCTCAAGGAGGACGTACTCCAGCATGTTCGGGAGTGTGAGGTTTGCCAGCGAAACAAAGGGGAGATGAGCCATCCCGCAGGGTTGTTGCAGCCGCTTCCCATCCCAGAGGGGAAGTGGGAGAGTATTTCGATGGACTTCATCACGGGTTTGCCCACAGTGCAGGGCAAGGACTGCATCTTCGTGGTAGTTGACCGACTAACGAAGTATGCTCATTTTTTCGCCATTTCGGCACATTATACAGCAGCGCAGGTGGCAGAGCTGTTTTTCCGGGAGATTTTCAGATTACATGGTCTGCCCAAGACCATTGTTAGTGACAGGGACAGCCGTTTTATGGGTGGGTTTTGGCAGGAGCTCTTTCGACTGGTAGGGACTGAGTTGACACCGAGCACTAGCTATCATCCCCAGACCGACGGGCAGACAGAGATAGTTAACAAGTGGCTGGAGGGCTACTTGCGTAACTACGTCAGTGGGCAGCAGAGAGCATGGTTGAAATGGCTACATCTGGGCGAGTACTGCTACAACACAACCCACCACATGTCCATTGGCATGACACCTTTCTATGCGTTGTATGGATACCATTCCTTATCTTTTGTGGACGTGATGTTTGGTGTTAGCAGGGCTCCACGAGCCAAATTATGGATCCAAGAGAGCCAAGACATCCTCCGGGCTCTCAAGGACAACATAGCCACCGCACAAAATCAGTAGAAATTGTATGCAGATAGGGGCCGAGTGGAGAGACACTTTGAGGTAGGGGATCTGGTCTACCTACGGTTACAGCCATACCGCCAGTCTTCACTCAAACAGAAGGGGGCAGAGAAGCTTAAGCCTCGCTATTATGGACCGTACAGGGTGATTCGTAGGATCGGACAGGTTGCATATGAGTTGGAGCTGCCCCAAGGCAGCCGGATTCATAACATTTTCCATGTATCATGCCTGAAGAAGGCACTGGGCCAGCACGTGACAGTCACCGGGGAGCTACCACCGACAGATGATGAGGGGCACTTGGTATTACAGCCGGAGGCCATTATTGACACCAGGGAGAGACAACTGCGGAGCAGGAAGATCAGAGAGTTCTTGGTGAGATGGAAGAATCTGCCGGATGAGGATGCCACTTGGGAGGATGAGAAGATCTTACAGCACCCATCACTTCAGTTGCTTGAGGACAAGCAACGTTTTGCCGGGGGAGACTGTAATATTCCCAATTAGCCTTGCTAATTGGAATATTGCATTTTTGCTTTATTTTTCCGCTTTAGCAAGAAATAATAAATAAAGTGAGAAATAAGAGGGGTCACCTCACTTTAGTCACCTCACTTTATAATAAAGTGTTCTTTTCCTAGTAGATTGACGTTGTAACTTAGAGAGGGGGCCTTGGGGGTCCACATGGGTATGATGGGGGAGGCATCAGGCTGACCCAAGGTAAACTGCGCTGGTCAAAGGAGAGTTAAGTTTTGGAGGGAGATCGGCATTATAAAAGGAGAGGTTCTCACCTCATTTAGATCATTGATGATTTGATATTATTATTGATAGCTGGACTTCTGTCTGCTTCAGCACGCCGGTTGTTTAGTCGGTCTGCAGCACTGTTTAGTGCACGAGTGTCTCCGGTCGGAGATCTCACCCTTAGCCTCGGGGGACTTCGAGTGCCTGCCCTGGTAAGGTTTTTCTGGTTTCACCCTTAGCTTCGGGGGACTTCGAGTGCCCGACCTAGTAAGGTTTGTCTCCCAAGTACATCTTTCGCTGTAAGAAGAGAGAAGAAGGCTAGCCGTGCATATCCGGAGAGGGAGAAGCCCCAGGGTCGCTGCCAGCCGTAGGAGGAAGGGGACGCTGTCCCATCAGAGAGAGGACGCGATTAATCCAGAGACGGAATCGGCCTGGCGCCCGGGGAGGGCGCTGGGGCCCCAGATTCGGAAAGCAGAGAAAACGCTGTCCAGGAGGAGGAAGAACGCTGATCATCCTGGGAGTGAGGACACTGTCCATTTCTGAAGAGAGGGTTGCAGATCTGAAGGCACATTGATAGATCCAGCCTTGGAGAGGGTAGATCTGAGCAGATATTTGCAGATCTAGTTTGGTATGTTGCAGATCTGGAGGTTTAGCACCAGATCCAGCTTGGGAGATTGCAGATCTGAGGAGATATTGGCAGATCTAGTCCAGATCTGAAGAGATAACATCAGATCCAGCCTTAGAGGCTGCAGATCTGAAGAGATATTATCAGATCCAGCATAGGTCTGAAGGTTTGGTAGCAGATCTGATATAGGAGGACGCAGATCAGGAGGGATAGGACGCAGATCTGATTGGAGGCTTCAGATCCAGCAGATCTGAGCATTCAGGAGGCAGATCCATCAGGTAGGACGCAGATCTGAGGAGCAGGCTTGTGTGAGGGGGCCCAACAGCGTTTTCCTAGCATTCAGTAGCTGATCTATTTGTCTGGAGGTTTGGTGATTGGTGCCTCATCTATTTTCTGCGCTGTCACTAGCAGAGACAGCGTTTTCCTTTGGGGAGGGTTTGCAGCTTGAGATCAGCCATTTTCCAGGGCTTCAGCACATTACGTTGTCCTTGTTGCAGCCATTATTCTATTTGTGAGGGTCTCCACTTGCCATATGATAGGTGCATTTACTCGATGTTCTTGTACTCCTCTCTATGTACTTTCAGATTAATAAAATGGCTCAGCTTTCTGGAATTCTATGTGTCATTATTCAGTGATCTGG